>JBBPBX010008035.1:27832-63592 GCA_038048925.1 Garcialebias charrua
TTCCAGTTACTGCAATCCGCTTTTGACATCATCCAGTCAGATTTGTTCCGTCTCAAACTTGTCCTAAATGCTGATAAAACAAAAGGGATGTTTTTTTCAAATAGGAAGGCGGTTCCAGCAGATCCTCCTCTGATTTTATCTTCAAATGGTGTCCCTATTGAGTTTGTTGATTCCTATAAATATCTGGGTATCCTGGTCGATTCACATCTCTCTTTTAAACTCCACGTGGAAAACCTAGTGAAGAAACTGAAAGTTAAACTGGGTTTCTTTTTCAGAAACAGATCATGTCTAACACTGAATGCTAGGAAACGCCTTGTATCTGTGACTTTCCTTCCCTCCATTGATTACGGTGACATTCTCTACATGAATGCTCCTACAAGCACCCTGCGGATGTTGGATGTTGTCTATCATGGTGCACTAAGATTCATAACTGGCTGTGATTATCGTACCCACCACTGCACCCTGTATTCACTGGTTAATTGGACATCATTAACCTCACGCAGACTCTTCCACTGGTACATTTTCATCTTTAAATCACTTCTTGGTCTGCTGCCCTCATACATCTCCTCCTACATGTCTTTGCGTGAGTGCAGCTACAGTGTGCGCTCTCAGGACATGATTACCTGCAGTGTTCCGTCAGTGAGGACTGAACTTGGAAAAAGGGCCTTCTCCTACTCTGCTCCTGCTTCATGGAATATCTTACAAAAAGATCTGAAGCTCTCGACCTTGACTTCTCTAAATGGTTTTCAGAATCTGTTGGAATCCTGGCAAAAACCAATGCAGATTTGTTCCTGTCTTTGATTTTATACGTCTACCTTATGTTTTGCTCGTTTTTTGATACTTTGTTTAAAAAAAAAAGTATTTCTTTCTTTTGTTTTTTTCTCTTTTTTGTTTTCTATTGTTTATTGTTTGTTTATTGTTTATTGTTTAAGGAAATTCTACCATTGCTGTTCATCGTTCTTTAGTTTTAGCAGGTCGCTTTCGTAAATGAGCCCATGAGGTTCAATAAGATTTACCTGACTAAATAAAGGTTGAATGAATTATCACCCCAAAAAATGTGTATTTTGATTTAGGCTCAGAGTCCAGTTTTATTTTAACCATTTTAGTAAAAATAAATTTGATGACCATGTACATGTAACTATTACTGTAGAAAACGTATAACACTCGAGCTAAATGACACACGAGATTTAAAAAATGTTGCTTACATTACATGGGCGTAGCCAGAATTTTATGAGGGGTGGTTTGTTTAATAATAATAATAATAATGAATTCCATTTATAATGCACCTTTCATTAATAAAAATCTCAAAGTGCTTGGTTTAAAGGAGAAGTTGACCAAGCTAAATTCACATGCCTGAATAGGTCAGTGGAAACAGCGTTGGGTGTCTGTCCCAAACCTTATGGGTTCAATTCCCACATGGTACAACGGTTTAAAAAAAATAAAAATTCATTCCAGATTAAAAAAACACAAGAAAACTATTTACAAAACAACAAGAAATGAAACAATACATGAAATGAAAGGAAGCAGAAAAAGAAAATAATCTTATCTGCCCCTTCTCAAACTATTTTTTTTCAAACACTCGATTCAAACAACTAATTTTACATTTGTCTTTTATTGGATTTAAAAAAAAGGAGTTAATATGCCTGTTAACACATTCTACTTTTTTTTATCCAATAAAAGAGTGTTTGAAAAAAAAATTGTTTGAGAAGGGGCAGATAAGATTATTTTCTTCTTCTGCTTCCTTTCATTTCATGTATTGTTTTATTTCTTGTTGTTTTGTAAATAGTTTTCTTGTGTTTTTTTAATCTGGAATGAATTTAAAAAAAAAAACGTTGTACCATGTGGGAATTGAACCCAGGTTTGGGGCAGAAAACCAACGCAGTTTCCACTTACCTATTGAGGCATGTTACCTTAGCTTGGTCAACTTCTCCTTTAAAAGTGGGCGGTTCGTTCGAACCCCCCGAACCCCCCTTGCCTACGCCACTGCATTACTGTATAGCATTACATCTGATTTTAAATCACAGCTTCCTCGACTGCTCTTACTTGGACATTTAAAAATGTATGCTGGTGAAGATTTTCAGTAACTGGGACCCTGTGTACATAATCTCGTTTTCAACACATGTACTACATGCGGTGCAAATGACAATAAATTCTCTCTGACTCTCTGACTCTCTGATAAAATAAAATAAAAAGGTGTTCAATACAGAAACAACTGGACTTTGTCTGCTACAAATAAAGTCAGTTGTTTATTGAACACCTTTTTTTGATTTTAAAAATGTAATCAGTCGGAGAAAGGTAACTGTGTGGTTGAACAGAGCTGCTTCTAGCCTCCTCACTGCTATTGTATTATTATTTGGGTACAGTATTATGTGGGTTGTAGCTGTGGCGTCTCTCCACTTCTCAGAAACATCCAGGCTGGACATCTGGGATCCCTCATCATCATCATCTCCTGCTGTGCCCTGTGGTGGAAGAAAACGTCTCTTTAAGAGCTACCACAAAAAGGTTCATAAAACCATATAGTCAGAGTCAGAGAGTCTTTATTGTCATTTGCACCGCATGTGGTACATGTGATGAAAACGAGATTATGTACACGGGGTCCCAGTTACATCCAACAACAAATGCAAGAGAAAAACAGTAATAACATCTAGAATTAACTAAGAAAAACATCAACTAGTAATACACTAAGCCTAATATAGTGGGAATAAACAGCAGCACGAACATGAGTTTGTATGAGCAGATGGTCACAGATGAACACAGATGAACACAGCAACAAGAAAACAGATCAGCATCAGCACAATGTGATATTTTGCAGTGTTTATTTTTTATTTTATTTTTATTTATTCATGAGTCTAACAGCCTCAGGGTAGAAGCTGTTCCTCAGTCTAGTGGTTCTACACTTGATGCTCCTCAACCTCCGTCCTGAGGGGAGTGGGGCAAAGAGTGAGTGTGCTGGATGAGTGAGGTCTTTCATGATGCAGGTGGCTCTTTTCCTGCATCTGGAGGTGTAAATGTCTGTGATGGTGGGGAGACTGACTCCAACAGACTTCTGTGCAGCCTTCACCACTCTCTGTAGAGCTTTCCTCTCTTCAACTGTGCAGCCTCCATGCCACACGTTGATGCTGGAGCACAGGACGCTCTCCACTGCACACCTGTAGAACGAGGTGAGAACTGGGCTGCTCAGACCAGCACGTCTCAGCCGTCTGAGGAAGTAGAGTCTCTGATGACCTTTCTTGATCAGGCTGGTGGTGTTGTTGCTCCAGCTGAGGTTATCATTCATGTGTACACCCAAGTATTTGTAGCTGGAGACCACTTCCACTGCAGACCCACCTATTTTCAGTGGGGCATGGGTGTGTTTGTTCCTTCTGAAGTCCACAATCATCTCCTTTGTCTTCTTCACATTCATGTGAAGATTATTCTCTTTGCACCAGCTCTCCAGATGTTCCACCTCCTGTCTGTAGCTGGACTCATCATTGTTTGTGATGCATCCCACCACCGCTGTATCATCTGCAAACTTAACAATATGACAGCCTGGAAGTGTGGCTGTACAATCATATGTGAGCAGAGTGAACAGAAGGGGGCTCAGCACACATCCCTGAGGAGAGCCAGTGCTGAGGGTTATGGTGGAGGAGGAGAAGTTGTGGATCTTCACGGACTGTGGTCTGTCTGTTAAGAAGTCTAGTACCAGTTACAAATAGAGGGGCTTAGTCCAAGTGTAGATAGTTTGTCTATCAGAGTTTGGGGGATCATGGTGTTGAAGGCAGATGTGAAGTCCACAAAGAGCAGACGCACGTATGAGTCCTTCTGATCCAGGTGGGTGAGAGCAGTGTGGACCACGGAAGAAATGGCGTCCTCTGTTGATCGGTTCTCACGGTATGCGTATTGATGAGGGTCCTCATTGATGTTGACGGTTGCCTTGATGTGGGACATGACCAGTTTCTCAAAACATTTAGCGACTATCGGGGTGAGGGCCACCGGTCTATAGTCATTCAGACCAGTCACTGTGGAGCTCTTTGGGACTGGGATGATGGTCGCGGTCTTCAGGCAGGTGGGAACTGACTCCAGTGCAAGTGAGGTGGTGAAGATGTCAGCCAGCACCTCACAGAGCTGGTCCGCACATTCCTTCAGAACTTTCCCTGGGATGTTGTCTGGTCCGGTTGCTTTATGAGGATTAATCTTTCTGAGACTGCCTCTCACTTCTGCTGCGGACACCCTGAGATGCTCTTATAATATAATATAATATAATATAATATAATATAATATAGCAGACATCTGTTGAATATAAAAAGTTTATATTGTCTGATATTTAACAGCCAGGTTTGACTTCAGCTCAAGTTTTGTACACAAGCTTGAGTTCAAATAACTTGCTTCAAAACTGAGTAATTAGATTTTCAAAAGTGATGTTCTTTGGAATGATGATCAGACAAGACTGTTCACATTCTACTTGTGCTTTTGAGTCTCTTGAGAAGAACTTTCTGGTTTTAGATAATTACTGAATGTGGCATCAGAGCATTTTTCTGCAGGACCGATTTCTTTTTAATGAGTTTTAACAAGTAGCAAAGATTCAGATGCAGGTAAGTCTCAAAATCCAACAACAATTGAATAATAATATGTAACAATAAAGCCTTTGTTAAACACAAAGACAAAGTTGTTAGAATCTTAAGGGAACAGAGTTGTTTGTAAAACCACAATTCAGAACCAGTTTGAAGGGACGTTCTACCTCAATCCAGGGAATTAGATTATGGAATGGCTTGGAGAATGTAGTTAAAAATGCCAAGTCAATGTTTACATTTAAAAAAATGATCAAAACAAATGTGTTAAAAAAATATATGTGAAATAACGTAATGTGTATTGTATTAGTTAGAAAATTAGAAAGAGTTAGTCATTTTGTACTGTTGGTTGAAGAATATTATTGTTTAACCTGATTGTTGGAAAAAGTTGGTTGAAGATTATTATTGTTTACATGGTTTGACTACTGTTGTTTAATCTGATTGTTGGAGATAAGGGGCAGATATAATAAGATTTATTCTTCTTTCTGCTACCTTTCATTTTTTTACATTTTGTACACTATCATTATGAGATTGTCTTGTATTGTTTCTTTTGTAAAAAAAATGAACAAATTTAATAAACATAAACATAAACATAACGTTTAGAAAACACTTTTGTAAGATCTGGTTGAGATATCAGTCAATGGTAATGTAATAATACGTATAAGTGTTATGAGCCGATAAAAAGAAACAAACAAACAAGGAGAATAAATATGATTTACAATAATGTTACATAAGCATTAGATAAAGGCTAGCATGTTAGCTCCACAAACAAATTCACCAGAATAAACAGTCGGCTGAAGGCTTTTTTCACAAACGGCTATATAAAAGTTTAGAGGCATATAAGTCAGAAATGCAAATAAACATTAGATAAAGGGCTTTCATGATTCAAAACTTACCTGCAGCCAGCCTGCTTGTCACTGCACGGCTCATTTTCAAAAAAAAAAAATAAATAAACGACCCGAAACACGCTGTCGATACGTAGCGTTCACGTTAGACGAGTCCAGGACTCCAGGGCGGTGAAAACTGCGCCCCGAAGAGTCCAATAGTTTTGTAAAGTTGTGACTAACTGCGCATGCGCTAGTTATAATGAGAGTCAATGGATAAGCTGCCGGAACCCAGAGAGGACCGGAAATACGTCACAATCAGAAAACATTTTTTGAAACAAACAATATAACTCTATTTTTATATTTTGTACGTTATCTATGGGATTGTCTTGTATTGTTTCTTTTGTAAAAAAATGAACAAATTTAATAAACATAAACATAAACATCAAGATAACTCATCATTACTCATAAAATATTTATCCTACACAACTAAAAACATATATGAATAAATTTCGAAATATTTACATTTTATTTCATTTTTATTTAAAAAAAATTAAGTCTTCAAATGGTGAAGAGCTGCAGAGGTTCCAGAGGGGCTGCACCCTGGTGCCCTCTAGTGGCCGGCCGCCCCTGCCTGTAAGACAAAATGTGATATATCTTTTTTGTAATACCACTGATTACCCTCATGTTACCTTCCTTTTTTTTCCCATATCTAAGATTGTGGTGGCGCAGTTTAATTACTGCTGCAGCTGCGTGCACTCGTCCCTAGCCTGGTTAAAACCAGACCCTTGGCATTCACTTCAATTTGGACTAGGGTCTGGAATTTCTCCTATAGAGAACCGATTCTTGCTGGAGGCGTGGCCTCTGCTGAGGTTACCCAATCGTTAACGTTTGGCCGTGACGTATGTTGCGCGGAGCTGCAACATACGTCACGTTAGCCTGTCCAGTCAGCTCAGAAACCGCTCAGTGGATATTTTTTCTGCTACGAATGTGTAATTATATGTCTTTAATTTACTGACTGTTGGCCTGGATGAAACATTTGAGATAAAATTCGATTTTTTATAATTTATTTTCGTAGCGTCCCCGAGGCTGTCTGGAAAAAGTCAAACCGAAACAATTTAAATCTAGCAGATTTGACCATTTCGTGAATTGATTTAGGAACTGTTAAGCTCAGGAACCCTTCTGCTATAACGTCAGCTAAGAAATATATTTTTTCTCAGCAAAGAAATAATAGTTTTTTACCGTGTTTTCTTGTAAATTCCTTCGTGCAGGCAGCCATTTTGAGCAGGGCAAACTGCGCATGAAATCGACGTCGTTCAAAACTCCGCCTTCTGTTCTCTGATTGGTCCGGTCAAAAATCTGCCGGCGAAATCCTTGTCTATGGGAGAAGTCCCAGACGGAGCAGTGAAGGGAAATGAGAATTGAGCGGAGCTGCGTAGGAAGGCGAGGGCCAGGCTAACTCGCCCCTATCTTAAGACGGGTGTGCGTAATCAATTCCGTTGTTTTGTGCCCCGGTGCAATGACAATGCCAATAAAGATATATTCTATTCTATATTCTATTCTATTCTATAATAATTATGACAACAACAACAACAACAACATCAACAACAACAATAATAATAATAACAGCAATAATAATTGTGATAACAGCAATAATAATTATGATAACAGCAATAATAATTACAACAACAACAACAACAACAACAACAACAACAACAACAACAACAACAACAACAACAATAATAATAATAATAATAATAATAATAATAATAATAATAATAGTATTATTGATTTTACCACTTGTTTTATTTATTTATTTATTTTTTAAGCAGGCCTATTCTGCCTCCACATGATTCTGTTTTTAATCTTAGTTAATACCATTATTGATTTTATTTGATTTTATCACTTGTTTTTATTGTTGTAGCACTTTGAGATTTTTATTAATGAAAAGTGCGGTATAAATTGAATTTATTATTATTATTATTATTATTAATAAAATAAAAATCAAAATAATAATAATAATAATAATAGTGATAACAACAACAACAATAATAATAATAATGAACAACTCCAGAGAGTTTTTAACACTCGGCTGGCAGCCTTTACAAACATTTTAAATATTTTTCAGTTGGTGGCTTCATGTGGAGGAGAGAGAAACATCTTTCATCCTCCTTAACTTCCTAAACTCTGAGAGATAATAAAAGTGAAGGTGTTGAAAAGTTAAAGTTTATTTATACAACACTTCTAAAACCAACAAAGTGAACTACAAACATACTTCAATAAAACACAGAATCTTTATTAAAAACAAAGATGAATGCAATCGATTAAACTGAACTGATGGTAAAACTTGACAGTAAAAGCCAAAGTGTTCCACGTGATCAGAAGACGTGACGACCGGGTCACAACCAGGGATTTCTGAGCTGCTTGCACAGGAGGTGTTATGATCTCAAAAGGTAACCCAGTTGGTAACGAGACCCAGAACGACACAAGACAAAAAGGTGCAAAAGTAACAGTGTTTATTTATTTACAGTGGGGAATTCTATTTACAAATGTACAAGGGTCCTCTGGATTTCGGATGAAGAGAGGAGGATGTTCCAGAGTGTCCTAAAGTCCTTGAGATGGAGTCCCAGAGGGCGAGTGAGGCAGGCAAGTGGCTGGAGGGCAAAGCACGAACGAGCAGAGAGCTGGAACCAGGAGAATCCGAGGGCGTGTGGCATAAAATGCTTCAGCGAAGAGTAGAACTCGACTGCAGCCTTAAGTAGAGGTGGAGCTCGTCAGGTAGATGACCGTCAGCTGTAGATGATTAGCGGCCATCTTGGAGCTGCAGCAGGTGCCACTCTTACAGTACCTCCCCCTCAAGGAGCGCCTCCAGGAGCCCCGACGCGCTTCTCCGGGTGAGCCCTGAAGAAGGCGGTGATCAGACTGGGGTCTAGGATGAAAGAGCGAGGAATCCACGACCGCTCCTCAGGGCCGTATCCCTCCCAGTCCACAAGATACTGAAAACCCCTCCCACGACGGCGCACATCCAGAATGGCACGTACGGTGAAGGCCGGATGGTTGTCGATGAGACGAGCAGGAGGAGGGAGGCTGGCAGGTGGGCACAAAGGACTCTCAGAAACGGGCTTTACCTGGGACACGTGAAACGTCGGATGAATCCTCATGGAAGCGGGAAGCTGAAGACGCACCGCAGAGGGGTTGATGACCCGGAGTATAGGAAAAGGGCCGATGAATCGAGGCGCCAACTTCCTCGGGGTGTCCTTCAGGGTGATGTTCCTAGTGGAAAGCCAAACCCTCTGACCCACCTGATAGGAGGGCGCAGAAGATCGGTGGCGGTCCGCAAACCTCTTGTTTTGGGCGGCCGTGCGGAGAAGTGCTGCCTTAGCCTGGCGCCAGACACGCCGACAGCGTCGGAAATGGTGTTGCACTGACGGCACCAAGATGTCCGACTCCTGACTGGGGAACAAAGGGGGCAAATATCCCAGCGAAGCTTCAAAAGGTGTCATACCTGTGGCCGCAGAAGTATGGGCGTTGTGGGCATACTCCACCCAGACCAGATGTCTACTCCAAGCAGATGGATTGCCCTCAACGAGGCATCGAAGGGTGGCCTCAAGCTCTTGGTTGCACCGTTCAGCTTGACAGTTGGACTGCGGGTGATAGCCAGAGGTGAGACTTGTCGATGCCCCCAAGGCACCATAAAAACTGCGCCACACCTGAGAGATGAACTGGGGACCCCTATCTGACACCACGTCGGAAGGGACACCATGAATGCGAAAAACATGTTGTACAAGAAGCTGAGCAGTCTCCATAGCAGAAGGTAACTTAGGAAGAGGCACAAAATGGGCTGCTTTGGAAAACCTGTCAATGACGGTGAGAATGGTGGTGTTACCCTCAGACGGAGGCAGGCCGGTGACAAAGTCAACAGCGATGTGGGACCATGGGCGGCTAGGCGTGGGTAACGGTTGGAGAAGACCTGCAGGGGGTTGGGTACCGGTCTTGTTCCTAGCACATGTGGGACAAGCTGCAACAAAGTCTTTGACGTCTTGGGACAAAGTGGGCCACCAGAAGTGGGTCTTGGTTAACGACAACATACGTGTAATACCTGGGTGACAAGAGAGCTTGTTCGTATGCACCCATTCGAGTACCTTGGACCTCATGGCGGTGGGAACGAAGAGTGTACCAGGAGGTCCTGTGCCAGGGTCTGGTTCCATACGATGGGCCTCACGAACCTCCTGGGCAATGGGCCAGGTGAGTGTCCCAACAATGCAAGTCGGGGGTAGGATGTTCTCCTCAACCTCAGGAGCATCTGGAGGAGAAAACTGGCGAGACAAAGCATCGGGCTTAACGTTCTTAGACCCAGGTCTGAAAGTCAGTGTGTAATTGAACCTGTTGAAAAACAGTGACCAGCGTGCCTGCCTGGGATTTAGACGTTTGGCATCTCTGAGATAAGTGAGGTTCTTATGATCAGTCCAAATAAGAAAAGGCAACTCAGTGCCCTCAAGCCAGTGACGCCACTCCTCTAGTGCCAGTTTCATAGCGAGTAGTTCTCTGTTGCCCACGTCATAATTCCGTTCAGCTGGAGACAGACGGCGAGAGAAAAATGCACATGGGTGCACTTTGTTAGTGCCAGTTTCACAGCGAGTAGTTCTCTGTTGCCCACGTCATAATTCCGTTCAGCTGGAGACAGACGGCGAGAGAAAAATGCACATGGGTGCACTTTGTTGTCCAAAGTTGACCTCTGCGACAAAACGGCTCCTACCCCAGTGTCAGAAGCATCCACCTCCAGGATAAACTGACGAGTGATATCTGGATGACAGAGGATGGGTGTGGACGAAAAAAGCCGTTTTAGCTTACCAAAAGCAGAGTTGGCTTCCGGGGTCCATCTGAAGTTTCTGTTGGTGGATGTGAGTTGTGACAGAGGCGCTGCGATGCGGCTGTAATCCTTGATAAAGCGTCTGTAGAAGTTTGCAAATCCCAAGAACCGTTGCAGTTGCTTCCTGGTCTCGGGGATCGGCCACTCCACCACTGCCTTAGTCTTCTCAGGGTCTGCCCTGTAGTGTCCTTTTCCAAAGATAAAACCCAAAAAAGCAACAGAAGGAGTGTGAAAAGCACATTTTTCACCTTTTACAAAAAGTTGGTTCTCATACAGTCTTTGGAGCACCGTCCGGACATGAGTGATGTGTTCATCCTCATTCCTGGAATAGATGAGAATATCATCCAAGTAAACAAACACAAAATCACCAATAAAGTCTCTCAAAACATCGTTGACTAGTGCTTGAAACACTGCAGGAGCATTGGTGAGACCAAAAGGCATGACGAGATACTCAAAGTGTCCCAGGGGTGTCTTAAAAGCTGTTTTCCACTCGTCACCCTCTCGGATACGGACGAGGTGATAGGCATTACGTAGGTCCAATTTGGAAAAGATGGTGGCTGGTTGCAACTGCTCATGGACTGAGTCAAGTAGTGGTAAAGGATACTTGTTCTTTACAGTAATACTGTTCAAACCCCGATAGTCAATACAAGGGCGTAGTGTCTTGTCTTTCTTAGCAACAAAGAAAAACCCTGCCCCTAGTGGAGAAGTAGAAGGGCGGATGATACCTGAATCCAAAGACTCCTCGATGTAGGATTTCATGGAACCCCGTTCAGGGCCCGAGAGGTGATACAAACGGCTAGATGGCAGAGGAGCTCCAGGGAGAAGGTCGATGGCACAGTCATAGGGACGATGGGGAGGAAGAGAGAGAGCCTTCACTTTACTGAATACAGGAGACAGATCATGATACTCGGGGGGAATGGTGGATAGATCAATGTTCTCTGTTTCTTGTACACTGGTTAAAGGGTTGGAGATGCCGGAACGAAGGCAATTCTTCAAACACTTGTCGCTCCATTTCTCTATTCGGCCAAACTCCCAATTGATGTGGGGATTATGGTTCTTTAACCAGGGAAACCCTAAAATCATTTGAGTGTTGGGCGAATCAAACACAAAGAAACTAACAAATTCATGGTGATTACCAGATGTGATTAAATGCAAGTCTCCAGTCTTAAAACGAATCTGCGCTAAAGTCTCCCCAGTTACTCCAGTAACAGAAACTGGGTCAATGTCCAGAACAGGGAGAGAAAATTTCTTGACCAAATCATGACTAATTAAATTCTGTTCAGCACCAGAGTCAATTAATGCTGACACAGGAAAACGGTTTTGTTCAAACTGAATAACCGTAGGTAAGTCTAATCTGCGCTTGGAAGTGAAAGAGGAAGTGCCCACCAATAACTTCCGTTCTATTGGCGGGCGTTGTCGTTTCCCAAAAGCGGGCATGAAGCAATATAATGTCCCTCATTTCCACAATACATGCACAGGTTAGCAGTCCTACGTCTCTGTCTTTCACTTGCTGTTAATGTTGTTCTGCCAATCTGCATTGGTTCAGGTGCAGGTAATGCTAGCTGAGATCCAGTAGATGGTGGTAGCGAGCTTCGGGAGTTGTGACTGAAATTGTCCCCACCTGATGACGTAGGAAGACCGGAAGTGTTGGGCTTCTGGTAGTTGTAGTCCCGTTCACGGCGCCGTTCCCGGAAGCGTTCGTCGATGGAGATCGCCAAACTTATTAGCGTGTCGAAGCTAGGAGGCTCGTCTCTTGCTGCGATCTGGTCCTTAACGTAATCAGAGAGAGAGTTCAAAAATGTACCTTGAAGCGCCCTGTCGTTCCAATCCGTTTGAGCTGCGAGAATGCGGAAGTCCAGAGCGTGTTCGGAGACGGGTCGTCTGCCCTGACGTAAGCCCAACAAACGTTTCTCTGCATTTGTTTGTTGCAACGGCCGGTCGAAAATCCTGCGGAACTCGTTCAGAAACAGGTCGAACGACACAAAGTCCAAATCACGGTTGTGGAGGTAAGAAGATGCCCACTGGAGGGCTTTACCTGACAGTTGACTGTTCAGATACGTAATCTTAGCAATGTCCGTGGAGTAGAGTTGAGGAGCCCCTTTGAAGGAGAGTCTGCACTGTAGGAGAAAACCTTCACATAATGTTGGGTCTCCTGAGAAGAGTTCAGATGGTTTAACCAGTAACTGTTGAGGAGAAGGAGAGTTATTGTTTGAACTGGTGCTGGGTGAGCCTGAGGTGGCAGCTGGAGCTGTGGGAGGAGAAGTAGCTAGTTTCTTCTGTATTGAATGAACCATACCTCCGAGTACAAGCATGTCAGATTGGGTCTTAAGCTGTTGACCTAATACTTGTTTTAGCATCTCCTCTAATGGAGTCTGGCTTGTGGCCTGTGAGGAGGAAGCTTGTGCGTTCATGGTCTCGTTCTGGGTTTTGTTTTGGCTGAAGCATTAACTGTTATGATCTCAAAAGGTAACCCAGTTGGTAACAAGACCCAGAACGACACAAGACAAAATGGTGCAAAAGTAACAGTGTTTATTTATTTACAGTGGGGAATTCTATTTACAAATGTACAAGGGTCCTCTGGATTTCGGATGAAGAGAGGAGGATGTTCCAGAGTGTCCTAAAGTCCTTGAGATGGAGTCCCAGAGGGCGAGTGAGGCAGGCAAGTGGCTGGAGGGCAAAGCACGAACGAGCAGAGAGCTGGAACCAGGAGAATCCGAGGGCTGAGAACAAAACAAGCACAGGGTAAGTTTCTCTCAAAAGTATTCACATACTGGCTAGAAGCATAAATACCGTGTGGCATAAAATGCTTCAGCGAAGAGTAGAACTCGACTGCAGCCTTAAGAAGAGGTGGAGCTCGTCAGGTAGATGACCGTCAGCTGTAGATGATTAGCGGCCATCTTGGAGCTGCAGCAGGTGCCACTCTTACAGGAACGGCCCCCTTGATCTGAACCCGAGTGGTGTTTTGTTGTTGGACTTCTGTGCTCGTCATGGATTGTCCATAACGAACACCATGTTCAGGCATAAGGGTGTACATATGTGCTCTTGGCACCAGGACACCCTAGGTCGCAGTTCGATGATCGACTTTGTTGTCGTCTCATCTGATCTGCGGCCGCATGTCCTGGACACTCGGGTGAAGAGAGGGGCGGAGCTGTCAACTGACCACTACCTGGTGGTGAGTTGGCTCCGATGGTGGGGGAGGATGCCGGTCAGACCTGGCAGACCCAAACGTATTGTGAGGGTCTGCTGGGAACGTCTGGCAGAGTCTCCCGTAAGACGGAGCTTTAACTCCCACCTCCGGGAGAGCTTTGAACACGTTCCGAGGGAGGCGGGGGACATTGAGCCCGAGTGGGCCATGTTCCGCGCCTCTATTGTCGAGGCAGCTTATCAGAGTTGTGGCCGCAAGGTTGTTGGTGCCTGTCGTGGTGGCAACCCTCGAACCCGGTGGTGGACACCGGCGGTGAGGGATGCTGTCATGCTGAAGAAGGAGTCCTATTGGGCCTTTTTGGCCTGTGGGACCCCGGAAGCAGCAGATAGGTACCGACAGTCCAAGCGGCATGCGGCTCGGGTGGTTGCTGAGGCAAAAACTCGGGCGTGGGAGGAGTTCGGAGAGGCCATGGAGAATGACTTCCGTACGGCTTCGAGGCGATTCTGGTCCACCATCCGGCGTCTCAGGGGGGGAAAGCGGTACGCGACCAACACCATTTATGGTGGGGATGGCGTGCTGTTGACCTCAACTCGGGATGTTGTGAGTCGGTGGGCGGAATACTTCGAAGACCTCCTCAATCCTACTGGCACGTCTTCCACTGAGGAAGCAGAGCCTGGGGACTTTGGGTCGGGCTCTCCAATCTCTGGTGCTGAGGTCACCGAGGTGGTTAAAAAGCTCCGCGGTGGCAGGGCTCCAGGGGTGGATGAGATTCGCCCTGAGTTCCTTAGGGCTCTGGATGTTGTGGGGTTGTGTTGGCTTACGCGACTCTGCAATATCGCGTGGACATCGGGGGCAGTTCCCTTGGATTGGCAGACTGGGGTGGTGGTTCCTCTATTCAAAAAGGGGGACCGTAGAGTGTGTTCCAACTATAGGGGGATCACACTCTTAAGCCTCCCTGGTAAGGTCTATTCAGGGGTTCTGGAGAGGAGGGTCCGTCGGATAGTCGAACCTCGGATTCAGGAGGAGCAGTGTGGTTTTCGTGCTGGTCGTGGAACACTGGACCAGCTCTACACCCTCAGCAGGGTCCTGGAGGGTACGTGGGAGTTTGCCCAACCAGTTTACATGTGCTTTGTGGACTTGGAAAAGGCATTCGACCGCGTCCCTCGGGGGGTTCTGTGGGGGGTACTCCGGGAGTATGGGGTACCAGGCCCATTGATATGGGCTGTTAGGTCCCTGTACGACCGGTGTCAGAGCTTGGTCCGCATTGCCGGCAGTAAGTCAGGCTCGTTTCCAGTGAGAGTTGGACTCCGCCAAGGTTGCCCTTTGTCACCGATTCTGTTCATAACTTTTATGGACAGAATTTCTAGGCGCAGCCAAGGTGTTGAGAGGATCCGTTTTGGTGGCCTTAGAATTGCTTCTCTGTTTTTTGCAGATGATGTGGTCCTATTGGCTTCATCAGGTCGTGATCTACAGCTTTCGCTGGAGCGGTTTGCAGCCGAGTGTGATGCGGCCGGGATGAGGATCAGTTCCTCCAAATCCGAGGCCATGGTCTTGAGCCGGAAAAGGGTAGAGTGCCCTCTCCAGGTCGGGGAGGAGGTCCTGCCCCAAGTGGAGGAGTTTAAGTATCTCGGGGTCTTGTTCACGAATGAGGGAAAACTGGAGCGTGAGATCGATAGGCGGATAGGTGCAGCATCCGCAGTGAAGCGGGCGCTGTACCGGTCTGTCGTGGTGAAGAGAGAGCTGAGTCGAAAGGCAAAGCTCTCAATTTACCGATCGATCTACGTTCCCACCCTCATCTATGGTCATGAGCTTTGGGTTGTGACCGAAAGAACGAGATCTCGGATACAAGCGGCTGAAATGAGTTTTCTCCGCAGGGTGTCTGGACTCTCCCTTAGAGATAGGGTGAGAAGCTCAGTCATCCGGGAGGGACTCGGAGTAGAGCCGCTGCTTCTCCACATCGAGAGGAGCCAGTTGAGGTGGCTCGGGCATCTGGTTAGGATGCCTCCTGGACGCCTCCCTGGTGAGGTGTTCCGGGCATGTCCCACCGGGAGGAGACCCAGAGGAAGACCCAGGACACGCTGGAGGGACTATGTTTCTCGGCTGGCCTGGGAACGCCTTGGGATTCCCCCAGAGGAGCTGCTCCAAGTGGCTGGGGAGAGGGAAGTCTGGGCCTCCCTACTTAGGCTGCTACCCCCACGACCCGACCCCGGATAAGCGGACGAAAATGGATGGATGGATGGACAAGCAAGTTGTGATGCGTTTAAAGGCAAGGCTCTTTACGAATTCAAAAGTTAGATGTAAAGTTTTTATTAGGGATGTGCCGATCAGGATTTATGAAACCGATCACCTATGTGTGACGATCACCGATACCGATCACAAATGCCGATCGCTTATATGTGTGCCGATCACATATACCGATCACCGATCAGATGGATTGCCTGTAACTTATGAGTGCTGCTTCTGGCTACAAGATCTGAAAACTTTTCAGATCTTGTAGCCAGAAGCAGCACTCATGTTCTTTTCAGAACCATAAAATCACCATAATTCAGACAAAAACATATTTTTACACATTTATTTCAGAGAACAAAGTAAATAAAAGTAATTATCAACTGCATTATCAAAGAAAAATGTTTACCTTACTAACTTTCAATAAAAAAGGTTTTTTATTGTTTTTGATGAATTACATATATAAAAACTTTTTATATATGTAATTCATCATTTTCAACAGGAATATTTCCAGATAATATGAAAGTAGCTAAGGTAGTTCCTCTTTTTAAAAATGGTGATGAATGTATGTTCAACAATTATAGGCCTATATCCTTGTACCACAGTTTTCAAAAATTCTAGAAAAACTATTTGTAAACAGACTAGATCAATTTATAGATAAACAAAATATTCTAAGCAACAGTCAGTATGGGTTCAGAGCAAACAACTCTACATGAATGGCTCTCATGGAATTAATAGAACAAATAACTACTGCTGTCGATCAAAAACAATATTGTGTCAGTATTTTTGTTGATTTAAAAAAGCATTCAATACTATTGACCTCACTATTCTCCTTGAAAATTTGAATAAATATGGTATTAGAGGACCAGCATTACA
Source organism: Garcialebias charrua (assembly GCA_038048925.1). Lineage (NCBI taxonomy): Eukaryota > Metazoa > Chordata > Actinopteri > Cyprinodontiformes > Rivulidae > Garcialebias > Garcialebias charrua. The sequence goes on from JBBPBX010008035.1 coordinate 44,321, forward strand.
GTGGGTATCTAGCTATTTGAAAGATAGGAAACAATTTGTACAAATAAATGGTGTAAGATCTGACCTCAGTAATATCACATGTGGAGTTCCCCAAGGCTCTGTACTTGGACAAAAGCTATTTATTTTATATATGAATGACTTAGTAAATGTGTTGGGACTCCTTAAATGTGTCCTTTTTGCTGATGATACCACCTTTTTTTGTTTGGGTAAAGCTGTAGAACAGATGTTGGAGTTGATGAAGACAGAATTTGTCAAGATACAAACTTGGTTTATAAATTATCATTAAATCTAGAAAAAACGAATTACATGATATTCAGTAATAAAAAGAAAACTGTTGATGTTCCATTCAAAATTGAGGGTGTTGAGATTTGTAGAGTGAGTGAGGTGAAGTTTTTGGGTGTTATCATTGATGATAAACTGACATGGAAACAACACATAAATTCTGTAAGAATAAAAATAGCTAAATATATAGCAGTACTGTACAAAGTCAGAGACTTATTGAATGATAAAGCTCTGTAGTTGTTATATAACACAATCATTGTTCCACACTTAATCTATTGTATTGTTGTTTGGGGGAAAGTGTGTAAAACAATTACTGTACAAAGCCTATTGTGTAATTTATTAGAGTTAGAAAATTTAGAAAGAGTTATTCATCTTGTTCTGTTACTTGAAGATTTTGATTGTTTGAACTAATTTGCCTCTCAGCGAGAAGGTTGCCGGTTCAAATCCCGGGCCTTTCTGGGTGGAGTTTGCATGTTCTCCCCGTGCATGCGTGGGTTTCCTCCGGGTACTCCGGTTTCCTCCCACAGACCAAAAAACATGCTTGTTAGGCTGATTGGTGACTCTAAATTGACCCTAGGTGTGAGTGTGAGAGTGGATGGTTGTTTGGTGTGAGTGAGACAGGTCCCTCTTGTAAATGAGTCCCCGTGACTCAACGAGGCTAGCCTGTATAAATAAAGGTTGAATGAATGAAAAAATTGTTTGAAAAAAGGAGCAGAAATTTTAAAAAAAATTCTTCTTTCTTTTACCTTTCATTTTGTATTTCATATTCTTATCGTTTATGTGATTGTTTTGTATTGTAATTTAAAATGAATAAATGTATTTTAAAAAGTTTTTAAATAAATATGGAATTAAAACAGAATAATGTGAGAAGACAATAATGTGGAAAATATTTTTTGTGCATCCTGTTGAAGAATGTTGTTGCCACACTTTGAACATTTTGAAATGAATGAAAGACTTTCAGACCACCGGAGTAAAAACACATGGTAACAAGACTTAGCGTCAGGTTTGATCTGAGCATCAACACTGACGTTTTGACGTGATTCCTAGTTTCTTAGCAGAATGGATAGAGCAGCAGTGCATGATTCAAGGCTAGCCATTAGATTATTCCTGTTTTCCAAAGCGTCATTGAACGCCCCATCTGTTTGATAAACCTCTGCTGGTCCCACGTGAGATCCGGTCATTTCAAAGCAACAAACAAATGGAACTTTCCCCAATAAAAGTATTGCATGTTTTATTAGCTCTACTTACTGAACGTCCTACATGTCTGATACACACCACCGTCAGTTGTTGGGACAACTTCCTCCGCACGAGGCACTCTCGGGCTACAAGTTTCATAGATATCAGCAGTTCGCGATTGGAACGTTTTGTCCCTCACTGGCTTCGGTGGTTGCTGCTCAAACATGGCTTCGTTCACGAGCAGAGTGTTTCCGTCCTTAGGTCGAAGACATGTTAGTAGTTTAGGACTCAACCCGAGCAGCAGAGCCTCGTACGCCACAGATTTGGCCACATTTTTTTCCTCATCAAAAAAAGGTGAGTTTGAGTGACGACAACAAGCAGCTCGTGATGAATTACACCAGTCTGCTGCTCCAGGTGACACCCGGAGCTAACTGTGCTAACACTGAGCTAACACTGTGCTGCTAGCTAACACTGACTTTCATAAAGGTGGCCTTTCTTCAACATAGTCTACCTCCTGTCCTGAAAACATCTGGCGGCTCAAATCAGCTTCAATAGTTCGATGAGCGTTCATGTTTGGTTACAATTAATCACCCCAAATGTATTCTTCCTCTTCAGGGGTCTCCACACAGCGAGTCCTCAATCTCTGTCCTCCATCTCTGTCCTCATTCCAACTACCTTCATGTCCTCTCTAACTGCATCCATATATCTCTCTTTGTCTTTTTCCTGGCAGCTGCATTTCTAACATCCTTCTACCAATATACCCACTGTCCCTCCTCTGGACATGTCCAAACCACTGTCCCTCCTCTGGACATGTCCAAACCACTGTCCCTCCTCTGGACATGTCCAAACCACTGTCCCTCCTCTGGACATGTCCAAACCACTGTCCCTCCTCTGGACATGTCCAAACCACTGTCCCTCCTCTGGACATGTCCAAACCACTGTCCCTCCTCTGGACATGTCCAAACCACTGTCCCTCCTCTGGACATGTCCAAACCACTGTCCCTCCTCTGGACATGTCCAAACCATCTCAGTGTGTCCTCTCTAACTTTATCTCCCAGTTGTTCAACATGTGCTGTACCTCTGATGATCTCATTCCTGATCTTATCCATCCTTGTCACTCCTAAGGAGAACCTCAGCATCTTCATTTCTGCTACTTCCAGTTCTGTCTCCTGTCTTTTTGTCCATGTCTCTGTCTCCAGACCATACAAATGTTCCTGTAAGTGCTGATGCTGTTTAGGAGGCAAAAGGTGGTCATACCTTGTTTGGATCTGATTTTCATTTCTGTTCATTCACTTTAAATTTTGTAAATTTTCATAAATAACAACAAGATAGATAGATAGATAGATAGATAGATATAGATTTATTTGTCCCCTTAGGGAAATTAATTTGCAACATTTGTCAGCAGGCATTGACATAAAGGACATACTTATACATACATACATGACATCATCATCCATCATTACAGCAAAGGTGTTTCAGCTCAGTAATTCATGATACCTTAGTATTATTTAATGATTTAATTGCTTGTGGTATGAAAGAAAATTTTGTTCTGTTTCTTGAGAATAAAGGAAGGCCATACCTTCGCCCTGAAGGAAGCAACTCAAATGAAGATCTTAGGGGATGTGTGTCGTCTGCTATAATCTTGTTTGCCTTCCTCATAACTCTGTCCATGTATATCTTTTCCATACTTGGCAGAGTGGTCCCTAACAGTTTGCTGGCTGTAGTTACTATACTTCTCAAGGATTTCTTCTGAGCCTCTGTAGCATTGCCAAACCAACAGATGTTACAAAACGTTAAAATACCTTCAATAAAAGCAGAATAAAACATTAAAAGCATTGAGTTATTGACTCTAAAAGTACCCAGTTTCTTTAAAAAATACATCCTCTGCTGAGCCTTAGTGCAAATAAGGTCAGCCCATGAGTCCCACTTTAAGTGACAGTCCAGAACCACGCCCAGGTACTTGTAGCACGAGACAGTTTCAATCTTCTCTCCATTGATGGTTGTTGGAGAGAATGACTGAAGCTTCCTGAAGTCAATAGTCATTTCTTTTGTTTTGTTTGTGTTCAGAACCAGTTTTGATTGTTTGCACCAATTAATGAAGAAGTCCAGAACTGGTCCGTGCTCTTCTTCCTTGTAAATGAATAAATGTACATCTGTTAAAATGTTCTTACATGACACATGTTCACACCTGCCAACCTTTTCACACTACTGTACTGTGTATTATTACATTAGCAGCTGAACACGTTGTACTCCTAATAAATGACGTACCGGTAGGTCTTCTCAGTCCTGTTCATCCAGGAAGTGGGTCGGTCGGTTCTGGAATGTATTCTGCTGCTGGACTCTGGATCTGGGATTAAGAGCACTGAGAAAGTTTCAAAGACTTGTCGAATAAAAAAACAAAATGTGTCTGTGCATCGAGGTGCAGCAATTATTGACGACATGTTTTAGATTGTGCTTATGTACATTTATATTAGGGCTGAACGATTTTGGAAATTGGTTACAATTTACACGTATCGTGAGGGTCTGCTGGGAACGTCTGGCAGAGTCTCCCGTAAGACGGAGCTTTAACTCCCACCTCCGGGAGAGCTTTGAACACGTTCCGAGGGAGGCGGGGGACATGGAGTCCGAGTGGGCCGTGTTCCGCGCCTCTATTGTCGAGGCAGCTTATCGGAGCTGTGGCCGCAAGGTTGTTGGTGCCTGTCGAGGTGGCAACCCTCGAACCCGGTGGTGGACACCGGCAGTGAGGGATGCTGTCAGGCTGAAGAAGGAGTCCTATTGGGCCTTTTTGGCTTGTGGGACCCCGGAAGCAGCTGATAGGTACCGGCAGTCCAAGCGGCATGCGGCTCGGGTGGTTGCTGAGGCAAAAACTCGGGCGTGGGAGGAGTTCGGAGAGGCCATGGAGAATGACTTCCGTACGGCTTCGAGGCGATTCTGGTCCACCATCCGGCGTCTCAGGGGGGGAAAGAGGTACGAGACCAACACCATTTATGGTGGAGGTGGCGTGCTGCTGACCTCAACTCGGGATGTTGTGAGTCGGTGGGCGGAATACTTCGAAGACCTCCTCAATCCTACTGGCACGTCTTCCACTGAGGAAGCAGAGCCTGGGGACTTTGGGTCGGGTTCTCTGATCTCTGGTGCTGAGGTCGCCGAGGTGGTTAAAAAGCTCCGCGGTGGCAAGGCTCCGGGGGTGGATGAGATTCGCCCGGAGTTCCTTAGGGCTCTGGATGTTGTAGGGTTGTGTTGGCTTACGCGACTCTGCAATATCGCGTGGACATCGGGGGCAGTTCCCTTGGATTGGCAGACTGGGGTGGTGGTTCCCCTATTTAAAAAGGGGGACCGTAGGGTGTGTTCCAACTATAGGGGGATCACACTCTTAAGCCTCCCTGGTAAGGTCTATTCAGGGGTTCTGGAGAGGAGGGTCCGTCGGATAGTCGAACCTCGGATTCAGGAGGAGCAGTGTGGTTTTCGTCCTGGTCGTGGAACACTGGACCAGCTCTACACCCTCAGCAGGGTCCTGGAGGGTGCGTGGGAGTTTGCCCAACCAGTTTACATGTGTTTTGTGGACTTGGAGAAGGCATTCGACCGCGTCCCTCGGGGGGTTCTGTGGGGGGTACTCCGGGAGTATGGGGTACCAGGCCCTTTGATAAGGGCTGTTAGGTCCCTGTACGACCGGTGTCAGAGCTTGGTCCGCATTGCCGGCAGTAAGTCAGGCTCGTTTCCGGTGAGAGTTGGACTCCGCCAAGGTTGCCCTTTGTCACCGATTCTGTTCATAACTTTTATGGACAGAATTTCTAGGCGCAGCCAAGGTGTTGAGAGGATCCGTTTTGGTGACCTTAGAATCGCTTCTCTGTTTTTTGCAGATGATGTGGTCCTATTGGCTTCATCAGCTCGTGATCTACAGCTTTCGCTGGAGCGGTTTGCAGCTGAATGCGATGCGGCCGGGATGAGGATCAGTTCCTCCAAATCCGAGGCCATGGTCTTGAGCCGGAAAAGGGTAGCATGCCCTCTCCGGGTCGGGGAGGAGGTCCTGCCCCAAGTGGAGGAGTTTAAGTATCTCGGGATCTTGTTCACGAATGAGGGAAAACTGGAGCGTGAGATCGATAGGCGGATAGGTGCAGCGTCCGCAGTGAAGCGGGCGCTGTACCGGTCTGTCGTGGTGAAGAGAGAGCTGAGTCAAAAGGCAAAGCTCTCAATTTACCGATCGATCTACGTTCCCACCCTCATCTATGGTCATGAGCTTTGGGTTATGACCGAAAGAACAAGATCTCGGATACAAGCGGCTGAAATGAGTTTTCTCCGCAGGGTGGCTGGACTCTCCCTTAGAGATAGGGTGAGAAGCTCAGTCATCCGGGAGGGACTCGGAGTAGAGCCGCTGCTTCTCCACATCGAGAGGAGCCAGTTGAGGTGGCTCGGGCATCTGGTTAGGATGCCTCCTGGACGCCTCCCTGGTGAGGTGTTCCGGGCACGTCCCACCGGGAGGAGACCCAGAGGAAGACCCAGGACGCGCTGGAGGGACTATGTTTCTCGGCTGGCCTGGGAACGCCTTGGGATTCCCCCGGAGGAGCTGCTCCAAGTGGCTGGGGAGAGGGAAGTCTGGGCCTCCCTACTTAGGCTGCTACCCCCGCGACCCGACCCCGGATAAGCGGAAGAAGATGGATGGATGGATGGATGGATTTTGGAAATTAATCTAATTGCAATTTTTTTTCGATAAATTGCAATTGCGATTTAAAACGTGATTATTTTTTAAATATCTTCAAGTATTTTTCAACAAGCAGAAGCAATAAATCAATCTGTTTTATAATAAACAATGTCAGATTTATTTAAAGCAGAGATTACAATAAAGCAAAAAAATCTATGCCTTTTCTTTTCACCATTTCTATTTTTTCTTATTTCATAAACATAATAGTAAACATGTTAAAGATCCACTGACGTGATTTTTCTACTATTCATCAAATTGCTCAAAATATATATATATTATCATTTAAATATGTTAGTTTTTGCAAACAAAATGATAAATCACTTTAATTTTGCTTTAAAAGTGATTTTGAACTTCAAGCTGTGTTTAATCATGGGAAATCCGTTTACACCCGAACGCACCATCTGTGATGTCATGTGCAGAGTTGAGGCAGAGCTCTTGGCTTGTCACGGTATGAGCAGCTCACATAAAAGTAAGTCTGATACGGCATCAGATCTAAATTAGATCCTGCTGTTTCTTGTTCCATCACCCAAACTATTTTCTGCTTCCCAAAATGAAGACAAATAGCTTAAATCTTCACCTAGATTGCTAAATTAGTCAGGTTTTAAAATGTCTGCTATTGAAGAGACTGGAGCCCTCTGCCTCTCACTCTGCACATTACATCACAGATGGTGCGTTCAGGTGTAAACGGATTTCCCATGATTAAACACGGCTTGAAGTTCAAAATCACTTTTAAAGCAAAATTAAAGTGATTTATCATTTTGTTTGCAAAAATTAACATATTTAAATGATAATATATATATATATTTTGAGCAATTTGATGAATAGTAGAAAAATCACGTCAGTGGATCTTTAAGTGAACTTCCTAACTACTGTCTGAACTTCACATGACAGTTAATAAATAAATATAAAAAATTAGATATAACAAAATTACTGTTTGAAGTTCAAACAGTTCGGTCAGTGATCCCTGTCGGCTGATACTTTGCTTACTTGAAGTTGAAGCACTGGTTGTTGTCATTCTAGACATGCAGCCATCGCAAATGTCTTTGTGGTGTTTTTATTTTAAGTGTTGATAAAGATTTGTGTCACATGACCAGTCAAATTGCAGCCTTCGCGATTAGAAAATCTAATTTTATCATATTGCGATATTATTGCAAATGCAATTAATTGTTCAGCCCTAATTTATATTTATTTATTTTATTATTTATTTATTTATTTAAGTTAGGACAATGCATATTAATCAACATAACAGCAGTGCAATGTAAATATGCCGGAGTTAGCGCAATAGCTAATTTTCATCCGTTGTCCTAAGGCAGGTAAGAATAAGAAACATCCCATAAAACAAAAGAGCAGAGAAAAATACAAACATCACCTATATAGCACATAACACAACATAAAATTACGGTACAATAAAAATATGATGCCATAAGAAAATAGACAAAGTAATCTACACATGAGTGCACTTCTGATTAGTTTTCAGCCAAAGTTTCAGAGAATTTTTAAAGCTGGAGTAGGTGCCACAGGAAACTGGCAGTGTGTTCCATGACTGTGTGCCTCTGATGGACACCACCATTTGGCCAAATGTAGTCCTGCGCCGCTACACATCACAATCTCCTCTGGTCAGTGCTCTTGTGTTTACTGTACTTGTTTTTTTACTTATAAAATATATTAAGGAGGAGGAACAAGTCCATTTAAAACTTTAAAAATCAGGCAAACGTCCATAAATATCTGATAGCTATTAAAATCCAAAATGTTGTACTTGTTTTTTTTCATTCAACCTTTATTTAGACAGATAAATCACATTGAGCCTCGAAGACTCATTTACAAGTGAGATCTGCTTAGACAGACATAAAGTAATGAAATTAGACACATTAGGAAATGGAGGCGAAAAAAATTCCTATTGAAATCTTTCTTCATGCTTGAAAAAAAAATTATAATATTAAAAAACACCTCGCACAGATAAACACATAATGACGTAGACAGTCTGCAGAGCGGGGAGACACCGAGAACAATGAGCAATGTTCATAGATACTCTCGAGGTCACCGTAAGAGTTCTGATAAGGATGGAATAATCAACAGCTCCTCCGATGAGATCCGTAAACATTCTCGAGGATGTCGGGGAATGGCCAAGGTCAACACTAATGAGGATCCAAGAGTCCTGAAATGTTGACATAATGTTTATTCAGCTGGTTCACTCTGGTTGACGGTGGAATTCCCCGATGGGTGGGGGGTGAGCGTCAGATTACATGTCCTCCAGGTGAATTCAGAATAGGTGGCCTTGAAGGCCAGCCGGAGGAGCCAGATTCAGATAAGCACACAGTTGTTTTGAGTACAGACAGAACATAATGACATCTGCCTTGAGTCTGTGTTGGTCCAAAAACGGTTCTGAAAATGTCCAAAATTATGTGGCCACACACCGATGGAACGTTCCTGTGTAAAAATCCCCAAGATCTGATCCATTATGCCCAAGGCAACTGAGTCTGGGTACACGGGCAAGAACCAAGCCATCACAAAGGCAAGCAGCGTGATCGGGTCTCAATTTTCTGCAGACGAACTTCCTTAATTTGTAGATAAAACCAGCAACCAGCTGAATCCAAAAAGCAGGAACCAGTTATCATAAATCCAATTAAATATGCGTCCTTTAGATCCACAGATGACAGCAGAGATAGACACATCATCAAGTCGATGAGATATCCAGCTGCGTGCATGCCAACATGGCAATCGGCTCGTCTAAAGCCTGTCTTCTCTTTGAAGAAATTTTATCACATTGTGAAGAATAAGTCCATCGTTTTATTTTTGTTAGGAAGATATGCAAGAGAGGCTCAGAAGCCGTTTCACAGGCAGACAGAGCAGCAAAGCAAAGAGAGGAGGGAGAGGAGGAGCGTCTGTTCTCGGCAGAAGCTTAGAGTAGAATTTACAATGTTGCAGTAATGATACTGTATTGGCTTTTTGTCAAAAATGTTCAGTGTTTTCTTAAAAAGAGTCTTTAGGGGCTTCATGACGATCTCTGAAGTGTGAGACCATGTGGTATAACAACAGGCTATATGGCTGAAGATCATGGCATGCATGTAAACCTTTGCTGATTCTGTTGTCAGAGAAGGTCTTATATGTTTGAATATGTGCACGTTGCTTGAATACAGTGGAGACGACAAACTGTTTGAAAGTGTTTATTCAAGACACCAACACACTGCTGCAGTTTGAATAGCTCTGTTCATCCCAACATTTTACGTGAATAAAAAGTATGTGTAAAACTGTTTTAGGTTTACCGGATAGAGGTGCCAGAGGACCTGTTGTCAGAAGACGCAAAAGAGACGTGAGCTTTTCTTTCTCTTTATGTCAGAACCATTACAACACGCTTTAAAGAAGACAAGAACGATAGTTGTGCTGCTCTCTAACTGTTTCAACATGTTTCTTTAGTCAGGAGAGCCGAGGACAGAGAAGATGCCCGTTGATCAGGACTGGACGGCCGTTTACCCAGCAGCAGCTGTCTTCAAGCCCCACGCAGTCCCTCTTCCTGTCAGGATGGGCTACCCTGTGAACAGAGGAGTTCCTCCAGGAAAGGAGGGCAACTTAGAGCTGATAAAGGTCAGAGCTCATGACTTAACAGTACTTCAGCAACTTACAATAACAGTTTTAAAACTTAAAGGACAACATAGTAATTATACAGAGTGATACATCTGCACAAAATACAATTTAAACAGGAATAGTTTAGCTTTTTTTTTCTTTTCTATAATTTTCACCAGAGGCAAAGGCAGAGCAATCTAATGTTTGCATTTGTGTGCACACACATTTGTTTATATCGTTAGCAATATATCTCATGACCCACACAAGAGATTTTAATGAAACTCCCAGAAAGAAAGTCATTTTGGTTGTACAGTAGTCCCTCGTTTATCTGGGGGAGCCGTACCCCCAAGTCCAACGATAAGTGAAAATCTGCATTAGAGCGAGTCCATGAAAAACAAACCACAAAGTAGCGAGGGACTGCTGTGCATCTACAAGTCATTAACCGTTGGAATCAACCCTGTTCAACCACAGTAAAGCCATACAGCTGTCCCTCATTTATCACGGGGGTTCCATACCCTGCCCCCGTTAAGTGAAACACCGTGAAGTAGGGAGGCAGTAGTCCAAGTTCAGTTCAAGTTTATGACATGTGTCAGGCTGTATCACTCATCACCTGTTACTCCCAGTCTCCCTCCTTAAATAAACAATTTAAATACTGTAACATTTTAAATAAACAATCTATGCAGCATGGATTGTTCATTTAAAATGTTACAGAATTTAAATTTTAGAGAAGAGAAGTGCAGCAGGACATATCAGAGTGTTAACCAGCTGCCCGATTTTTAACCAGCACACGCAAAAGAGAGCACATTACACCAGTCTTGGCCTCCCTTCACTGGCTACCGGTTCATCTTCGAATCCAATTCAAAATTCTCATGTATGTCTACAAATCGCTGAACAGTCTCGCCCCCGCCTATCTCTCGGATCTGATACACCCATATGTCCCTCCACGTGCTTTGAGGTCAGAGGATCAGGTACTCTTAATAGTTCCAGAAACTCGCCTTAAGCGCAGGGGTGACAGGGCGTTCTCTGTAGCAGGACCAAGACTCTGGAACGAGTTACCGCTGCTCATCAAACAGGCCCCCTCCCTCTCGGTTTTCAAATCCCGGTTAAAAACTCACTACTACTCCATTGCTTTCAATGCCAGCTGATTTGTATTGGATCGTTTGATTTATGATCTGCAATGTTTTTATGTTTTTCGTGTTGTACTTCATTGTCTGTGTTGCCTGTTGCGTGTTTGTTTGTCCAGCACTTTGGTGTGGACTTGTTCCTGTTTAAAGTGCTTTATAAATAAAATGGTATGGTATGGTAACCCTTCACAAAACTGCAGCAGGAGAAATGGGGGCGTGGCAGAGAAGATCAGCTGCAGAAGGGAGCTTCCCCCTGCACACAGTGGGCTGCACAGGGGGGCTAAATAATTTAAAATAATTTATTTTAAATAAAGAGCAGCATGGTGCAACTTGTAGAGCTGCTGCCTCTCAACGACCAGGTCCCCGGTTCAAATCCCGGTCCGGGAGCCTTTCTGGGAGGAGTTTGCATGTTCTCTCCGTGCATGTGTGGGTTTTCTCCAGTTTCCTCCCACAGAACAAAAACATGCATGTTAGACTGATGGTAACTCTAATTGTCTCTAGGTGAGAGAGTGAATGGTTTAGGCAGGGGAACCGACTTGGGACCCGAAGGACCCAGGTTCGAACCCCAGTCACGGCATACCTTGTGGTGTCAATGGGCGGCACACCTCATCCCCAATTGCCCCCCGGGCGCTTTCAATAGCTGCCCACTGCACCACCTGGTGGTGGTTGGGTTAAATGCAGAGACTAATTTTGTCTTGTATGAAAACATACACAGATGACAAATGTGACATTATTATTATATTATTATTATTGTTTGTCTCTATGTGTCCCTGTGATGGACTGGAGACCTGTCCAGGGTGTCCCCCGCCCCTCGCACAATGATGGCTGGACATGGGCACCGGCAATCCTTGTGACCCAAAATGGAAGTAGTGGGTAAAAGATGATGGAGGATGGATGTTTTCAACAAACATCCCATGGCTCATCCATCAATCAGTCAGTTGTGTGTCATACCCAGTCTTACTTTGAAAAATAGCGATGGACTACTTATTAGCAAACTTGTAGTAGTAGTTGAGACTGATCTCTGACTTCTTATCCAAGCTCTGATTGTGTGAGGTCTGTATTTAAAGTTTTGTCATTAGCTTTTGGTCAACTCTGTTAGCAAAATATTTTATAAACTGATGGATGAATTTAAAACATTTCTGAAAATAATTAATGGATGAACATCTACAACTCAACCCAATTCAAGATGGCTGCCGCAGCCAACAGACATTACAACGCACAAAAATGCTTTCAGTCAGCCAGTTTTACAGACTGAGCTAAAGTCTGGTGCAGGAGAAGCTGGGCGTCCTCCCCAACACACACTTCAAGTGTAACATCTTTGCTTCAAACCTAGGACTCAACTATTGGACTCAACCCTGTACTGTATTCTGTTTGCAGAATATTTTATGAAACACTGGGTATTTTTAATTAGTGTCCAGCATTTCCCCTAGATTACCGTAATTTTCAGACTATAGAGCGCACCTGAATATAAGCCGTGCACTCTAAATATTTTTTATAAAGAACCGTATTTTCCGCTGTACCCATTGTGTCTGTCAAAAAAGGTTTAATAAAGATGAAAAAACACAAATGCGTCACTTCACCATACATGTCGCATCTATTATGTGTCACAGCTGATGCGTCGCGTTTGTTATGCGTCACCGCTGACAACCCGGAAACTTGGGCCGGTGTTGTGCCAAAAATCAATTGGCTGCCAAATGGCGGCCGCGGGAGCATGCACAGGAGGACTTTAGCAAGAATTGAACAAGATTAACACTTAAAAACAATTTGTTTGCTTGAAATTATAGTAAAGGTGTGTCTCAGTTGAACTTTTACTTAATAAATGCACTTTAATGGTCAAATTAGCTGCATTTGGCTGGGGCGGCGCAACGAAATGAAGATGATTTAACGGTTGCTCCAGGCATGAACCAGGAACTGGACAAAGGTGGCAGACTATGGCAAGCCGATTGTGTCATTAATAGCCACTTTTACCTATTACATGACACAACGGCATACCAAACTACTCGATTGCCATCTAGTGGCTGAAAATGGCAGTGTTCAATATTTTCAGTGGGGGGGCGGGTTTGGATTTTGGTAAGCAGAGCGCTTGGTTCTGTTGACAGGGTGGGGTGTCCTCCTTGGATAATGGTAGGAAAACACTTGACGTCTCAGAAAGGGATAACTGGCCGTACATCTACAACTGTTACCTTTGAAGTCAACTAATTTTAATATGGCTACCACAACTAATCTACTTATAAATGGTTTTATGTCTGTAAATCTCATTGAGTTTGTCAAGTGGTTTTCAGTTTTAATCTGCAGTTTCCCCCCACTTGAAAGGGTAGCTTGCTTCAGAAGATTTTGGACTGGACTTCACTCAATGACCAAGAATCAATCCTTTTTTTTCTTTTATTTGAAAGTTTGTTGAGGTCAAAACAGGTGAAAAACCTAAGAGTACAAACAAGAAAATAGTTCAAGAAAATGTAACTCAATAAGCCTACATCAATTAACATATTCCCAAAATTAAATCCTTTTCAAACTAAAATTTACCCTTGAAATTAAGTATAACACATCCACATATGTGACACCCAAATTCAATTGAACATATTTTAAATGTTTTTCAGTGATAAGTTTAACCATACACTTTGGCAGCTCTAAGCTCCCTTAAATGTACAAAATCACATTTAACAAATTACTTTTAGCTTCCACCTTTCATAATAATACACACTTTAACTGCCCTTTAACATATATCATTTGCAATTTGAACTTTGTCACAAGTTTAACAAATTACATTTTTAACCTGAATATAAACATTTTGACATGTTAGTCCACAGCTCCAAATACAATATAATTTAAAGCTCACCGGCTCCTTCTTCCTCCTTTTTTTCCTTTTTCTTGAAACAAGCCTTAGTTCTGCAATATTTTCTTAAGTAAAACTTCTCCCAGCACTTCTCTCCCACATTGTTTGCCTTTTGCTGCCCTGTGAGTGAACACCTTCCAACAAATCAGCAAAACAGTCTGCTGCCCCCTTGCTGGGAGACACCTCAAACCCACAACCTGTGAGAGATGGGCGGGGCCTGGAGCTCAGCTCAACAGAGTTAAAATTTTGTGTGGTAGTAGCTGAGAGTCATTCATCACATAAACTCCCATCACTAACAGAACAGAAAAGATAAAGCCTCACATGAGGTTGCACATATTGTTCTGTTTGTCTGAAACAGCTATAACTTTGTCATCTTTGTACGTTATCATTTATGGGATTGTTTTGCATTGTGTTTTTTGTAAAAAAAAATAAAATAAAAATAATAATAAACGTAAACATCTTTTGAACTTGTGATTTTAGTTTAATACTCTGAAATGAGAGATTATGGCAAATACGCATTCCTTAAAGGAAAGCAATCCCTTTATTTTAAAAAGGATTTCCACATGGTGAAAACGATTAAAATCTCTAAAGACAAATGCAGACTACACCTGATAAATGGACAGGTTTTTGGATTTCCAGCCTGACGTTTTGACAAGCGGAGTTAATTGTACAGTAGTTGGTTAGTAGTGTTTCTGCCTTGCTCTCATGGCTGTTTGTCTGTGGGCGGATTACTGAACAGCTCTGTCCAAACACCAGCTGCTCCATCTGGACTCAAGCCACTTGCAGATCCACTACTTACACCCATCACAGCTGGATCTCTGCCGGGCGGCCCTAACTATATTGATTTCATGCTCGCAGCCTTGAGAAGCTAAACTGCTGCTGTTCATAGCTTTTTCTTTTTCGACGCTTAAAACATCAAACTTTTCAAATCTAAACAAGAAGATGAACTTTTGTCCAATCTTGTGCCATGAGACCTATGCAAAGTTTAATTTGAAGTCTGAATAAGAAATGCACATATTGTATGTCTTATGTAATATCCTTTATTCACTTTGTCTACAATACTCTTTAAAGCTGTCTGTATACTGAATTTTAACCAGAGCATTGTAGCAGCTGTGGCTGAGTGGTTAGAGCAGTCGTCCTCCAACGGGAGAGTTGGGGGTTCGATTCCACCAGCAGTCAAATGCTGAAGTGTCCCTAGGCAAGACACTAGCCGTGTTTCCATCAAGGTTTCTAGATGCACATTTTGAAGTATCGCATCAGAAAAGCTGAATGGAAACGCAAAATGCGATTTAACTTCCCCTAATTCGACCCAAAGTTGATACGCTCGCTTGAGAATCCGTGTATGGTTCGTTCTTTGGTTATTCCGTTTCAAAATAAAAACCAAATAACCAAACAAGCTTTGGTTATTCCGTTTTTTCGTTTTAAAACGAAATTACAAAAACGTTTTTTAAATGGTTTTTCGTTTTTTCGTTTTTAAAACGAAATTAGAAAAACGGAATTGCCAAAAATAAAAAAGGGTACGTTTTGTTTTGTTTTGTTTGTTTAACTGCAACGGTTAAACCAAAGACGAGCTTTTATTTTGATGTTACTGAACGAGACCTTAAACCGGAACCGGAAATGGATACGTTGTTGGTTTTATTTAGAGGGAATCAACGTATTTAATTCAGAGCTGATGATCTAACCGTCAACAAGATTTATTTCATATTCCAAGTAAGTAATTAAATCATTACATTTGATAAACTTCCGTGTATGTTTAACAATAATTGACCGTAGGCTAACGCTAACGCTTCTCGCTGAGGTCTGTTTACTCATAGATTAATAGCCCAGATTAGTTTTTTAATCTTATGTTTATGTTTTGAATCATTGGCATCAAGATGTAGCAGTATAGAAAGTGTTTTGGAATTTGGAATAACACGTGGAATACGACATCAGAAATTTTACATTTTAAGTAATTAAAAATAAGTGTGTTATGGGCAAACCACACGGTTTTATAACAAATCAATTTATTATTTACCATTTAGATACTTTTTTTTTCTTTCTTTCAGGTGCGTGCAGACTCTGTTTTATTGACAGCTGATGGCAACAGAGGTGTTTTGCCTCACTGGTGGAGGGGCTTTTGACACTTTTGAACTAGAGGCAGTAGCCAAGGTAACTACATTTTAATTAAAACAGAAACTGGAGATCACATTATTCTTCAATGCTGAAAACTGAGTTTGACTTGAATGTTTGTGTTTTATTTAAAAAAGGTACTGCTTTCTGGAAGCAGCACACAAGAAAAACATATGCTGTTGTGCTTTAAAATTATCACATGAATCCTGTACAGTATACATACATTATCCTACCACTGGGTAATTAGTCCTCACCAGAGGTTTAAGAATAGACTAAATTAGCTGTTTTCTCATGTTGATTGTTCAAGCACCCCTAAATATAAGACAAACGTTGTTCTATCGTCAGATGCCTTCTTGTGGTGAATTTATTTTCACTTTTTTTCTAGGCCGAGGAATACCCAATCAGCTGCCAAAATTGCAGAAAGCCTGTTACCCTTTACAACTGATGCACATCACCTTTGGGATCTTCACTGCGAACAGAGTCAACCTTTGGTGTGGATCCATTTCATAATGAAGAAGACAGAAGCCTGGCAGAGGTGGAGTTTGGGGCTGCTTACCCAGTCAATGACTACAGCATTTTCACTGAAGCACTCTTCTGCCTGCTCCATGTGACAGAGACATGTATGAAATGTTTAAGAAGGTGTGAAAATTTAATAAATTATTCACGTTTAAAATAAATGGTGATTGTGAATTAATCCAAAATGATCATTTACAGTACAGTACAGTATATAAAAAAAATTAAGAGAGAAATTCAGTTTCAGTGCAAAACAATCTTTTATTGTAAAATGTCTGTATAAAAAAACCTTTTGAACATTATTTATAAATGTAAGACAATTTTTTCTCAATGTCATAAAACAATATTGTGATGAAAAATAAATAAAGTAAAAATAAAGAAAACTTGTTTAAGTGTAGGAAGTTGGTTAGAACACAACTGAGTGTATGTGGTATTCAAAATCCTCCTCGTGACACTTTGGACAGCGAGTACGGCTGCTCTGCCACAGCTGCAGGTGAGACTGGCAACCAAGAAGACTTCTACAGCAGTCTGGTGAGACTGGCAACCAAGAAGACTTCTACAACAGTCTGCAAACATTGGCTCCTTCATAGGCTCTGTATTGAACATAAAAATGGGTAACATGCAGTGTTGGGGTAGTTACCCAAAATAAGTAATTAGTTACACATTACTAGTTACTTTAAAAAAAGTAACATATTACACTACTTAGTTACTCAGTTCTGAAAGTAACTTAGTTACATTACTTTCGGATTACTCTAATACCTGAGATTTAACCTGTATTAATTTTTATCTTTCAATAATGATATTAGAGATCTTTTTGACACTCATTTTTGATGAAAAAGTAAAACAGCAGTGCTACATAACAAGCACAATGCATATGTAAACGTGCCATTCAAAATGTAAAACTTATGTTTTAAAAAAATAAAACAAAATAAAAAATAAAACATCTGAAATGTTTGTTTACAAGTTTGTTTACCTCAGCCTTTGTAGTGGTTGCCTGGCGGTGAAATTCAAGCCGAGCCTGCTTAAACGGTGGCGGCATCAAACTTGCACCATCCCTCTGCGGCTCTTTAGCAGCTAGCTTAGCATTAGCGTGTTGTCTTTGTAAATGCTTGTAAAGATTTGACGTCGAGTTCGCAGCAGTAGACAGTGTCTTGTTGTGGCCCAGACATAGCTTGCACACTACTGTAATGTTCTTGTCCTTTCTCGTGACAAAAGAAAAATAATATGAATACTTCCATCCATAAAATGACATTGCCGTATGTCTATGTACCTTTATATGTCTATGTACGTTGACGTATGACGTTCCGACGTCATCGCGTACGTCTTTGTTTTCCCCACGTGACAGTCTGCTCCATAGATATCTATATATAATGTCTATGGTCTGCTCCGTCGTCCTCGTCCCACAACTCTTCTCCGAAAGGTAAAATAAAATAAATAAATAAAACTATTCTCCGAAAGGTCCTGATTGTAACGCAAGTAACGAATGTAAGGTTTTGTTAGTAACTGTAATATATTACAGGCATTTTCAAAGTAGTGCGATACACTACTAAGTTACTGAAAAATGTAATGGCATTACTGAAACGCATTACACCCAACACTGGTAACATGTTGGATTCACTCCTCCCATTTTCCACTAGAGGGCTCTATAGCTTTACTTTTTGTTTAAGTGAGTTGACGGTTAAACAGGAAGTGAATCAACGGCGGACCGGAAGTGGGTTTTATTTAGCCGTTAGCTGAAAATAACAAGCCAAATCTAACATAAAATCATATCTTACTTGTGTTCATGATTATTGCCCAACGTGGTAAGTTATATTTAATGCTGTAAGATGTGAGAGATATGTTATTTTGTAGTTCTAAGCGTGGGTTTTGGTGAATTAGCTTAGAGCTAATAAGATGCTAATGGGTAGCAGCTAGTTAGCTAACTTTCATTTATTTATTTATTTATTCATTTTATAAAAAAGAAACACATGTTTCTTGTATAAAAAAGAAAATATAAAATGAAAGGCTAGTTAGCTAAATGATAGCTTTGTTGCTGCACTGTGATATTTAAATGCTGATGTTTATAACTGGTTGGTTAAATCTATTCTAGTTCTTAAGTATATGTTTATTCTATTCAATCAAATTAATATATTTAATCAATTTAATTTTATTCAATTAATCTATTTTAATCTATTCTAGTTCTTAAGTCTATGTTTAAGTTTGTGTTTATTTGAATTTTGCAATACTAAGTATTGGCATTTTGTTTATTTTATTTACAGTTTAACCGGCATGTTCGTGTGAAAACACTCGGCAATTAAAGGCAACAATAACAACAACAACAACGACCTTATGTTCTTTGTAACATAAAGTTAAACACGAGGCAACCATGTCTGAAGACCTTACAACACTAAAGAGGAAGAGAGGACAAGCTAAAGCAGCTATAACTAAGATGATAACAACTGCAAATGAAAAAATCAGAGAAAATAAACCAGAAGAATTAAGGTCAGTGCTGCAAAGCCTCGACTTAGCACTTGCACAGCTTCGAGAAATTCATAGATGCTATCATACTCAGCTCACCGATGATATTGACAAAGAAGAGTCTGATGCTTATGAGAAGCTTATATTGATGAATGGTAAATGGATGGTAAATGGAGCTTATTTATATAGCGCTTTCCAGCCCCCTTTGAGGAGCCCCAAAGCGCTTTACAATACCAACCATCCACCCATTCATTCAGACATTCATACACCGGTAGTGGTAGCCTGCCTTGCAAGGCGCCATCCAGTCCTACCGAGAGCAATTTGGGGTTAAGTGTCTTGCCCAGGGACACAACGACACATGGTGGGCGGATGCGGGATTCGAACCTCCAACCTTCCGATCGGGGGTCGACTGCCATTACCACTGTGCCACGGCCGCCCCATGTTCATGATGTGCGTCACGAGGCTCTAGCCTGGCTGCAAGAAGAGGAAGATGGAGCTGGTGTCCATCCAAATGTTGA
>JBBPBX010008036.1:0-27327 GCA_038048925.1 Garcialebias charrua
TGTTTGTTCTCCTGCTCTCTCTCAGTGATTTGGCGAGGGGTGATGGGTTTTATCTGAATACACGAATAACAGGATACGCCTCCAGGTACAGTCTGCAGGTAAACAGACTACAGGGCGCATTAGCGCCCATAGCGGCCGAAACTGGTACTGCACCATTTTTGGCCGAAATTAAAAACGACGAATCAGAGCCAAAAATGGGTCTAAATAAAAATATGGGAAAAAATTCATAAATAACACGCTTCGGTGTTTAACACGCAGGACATTCAAATTATCAATAAAACAGTGTGTTATACACCAACGAATACGGTACCTTTATATGTGGTTCTAGTGTCTGCTACAGCACCCATTCACTGTTTATCGTCATCTGTTGCAGCTCCCATTACTGATCCCTCATCATCTGTTTCAGATTTCATCATTGCTTCTTCATTATTTGCTACATTACCTATCACAGGTTCTTCATCATCTGCTGTAACTCCCTCCTGTGGTCCATCCATTGCCACTGCAATCTCTATCTCTGTTCTATCGGGCGGCCGTGGCATAGTGGTAATGGCAGTTGCCCCCCCGATCGGAAGGTTGGCGGTTCGAATCCTGGTTTCCCACACCATGTGTCGTTGTGTCCTTGGGCAAGACACTTAACCCCGAGTTGCTCCCGGTAGGACTGGAAAGCGCCTTGCATGGCAGTCTGCCGCTACCGGTGTATGAATGTGTGTATGAATGGGTGGATGGTTGGTATTGAAAAGCACTTTGGGGCCCCTCATAGGGGGCTGGAAAGCGCTATATAAATAAGCTCAATTTACCATTTACCATCGTCTGCACTGCAGACATCTCTAGTCTATAGTCCGCTGCTACAGCCATCTCTGCTCCCATCTTCTGGCACTGCAGCCAACTCTGGTCCATTGTCTGCTGTTGCAGTCATTTCTGGTCCATTGTCTGCTGCCACAGCCCTCTCTGGTGTAGCATCCAACCAAGGTCCCTCAAAAGACAAAAATGTCCTCAGAGACACCACATCTCTTCTACGACTTTCTTTGCTAAATCTACAATTCAGGTTGACATCCTGACCACCCATAAAACCCTGGCTCCATACTGAATATGATAACTGATAATCTGTGTTAATAAACCCTATTTCCTGGAAGAGGCAGACTTGTTGTTTCTGACAAGAAATCCATAACAGAGGACAAACGTTGCCATATTAACGTAACTGTGGTTGCCATAGGCCACAGAAATTACAATGTGTGCCTGATGTGAAAATATTTGTTAATTCTTATCTGACTCACTTGGAAACAGCCTTGGGAAAGGCTGGATATCTGATTTCCCCTGAGGTACGCTTACTGTGGAGAACCCTCCCCGGAGAACTTTTCTATGAGCATTATCGGAGGCATCCGGAATGTATCATGGACAGATCCTCCCTGCCTCAGTCTCAACATGCAACATGTAACTGTCCTTATGTGCTTATGTTATGGTTTTTACTGTGTCATGCGGTGTCTTGCAGACAAAATGTGATACATTTTTTTAATACCAATTGCTGTAACCCCCATGTTTACTTACCCTTTTCACACCTTTGACCTTCATCCCGAGACGGATGAGAGAGGCCGCGCTGAAGAACATGTCATGTGTTTTGAATAGGCAGCAGCTTTACGTACTCAACCCCTCTCATGGATGACTGTGTATACATTATCACGTTGTATTGGTGAGAACTGGTGCAATGTTAATAAACGCTCTTGTATAGTGACAAAGGAAGTTGACCCTTTGTTGTTTTCAATGTGTGTCAGAACCAAACATGATGAGAATGATTTTTTTAATGTAAAACAAGGTGTTACAATTTTCTAAAAAAAGCCATTGTGTATCCCCTATTTATAGACTGAGAGAAGGTGTATGATTAATATTGATTAGGCAGACGGTTCACACCCATGGGTGGGTAACTGCATTTAATTGGTTAAGATGACGGGCATGACACTTGGTGTGTCAGGTAAGATGGCACGTCAGTCAGTTGTTGAAGAGAGTCATTGGAGGTTGTGGAGTTGAGAGCATTCTCATGATGGAAGAAGTTGTCTGAAGCTTGTAGACATGGGACATTGATCTTGGAATCTGACCCAGTCAGCTAAGAAATTGAAAAGTACACGAAACATTCAGACACCCCGAGAGTGATGCACTCGCAGCTGGATCAGCCATGGCCCGGGAGGAGAACAATGGTAACAGCGTGGACTTCCGGCTTTCAGATCACTTACATTGTGGTAAGGAGAAATTGACATTTCCTGGTTTGACAAACGTCTTCCTTCTGATGAGAAGAACAAGTGCCAACTGAGTTTTCTTAGACATAATTTAAGTTCACGAATCCAAGATAAAGTTTACCTACATTTTAAAATTAGAGTTAAGAATAAACCTCTTCTCAAAGTCTAACTATTTGCATCATGCTGGTGAAGATTCTCAGTCGCCCAGGACATGATAAAATCAAAAAAGGCGTTCAATACAAGATCAACTGGACTTTATTTGTAGTTGATCTTGTATTGAACGCCTTTTTTAACTATTTGCATCATTCACTTCCTGAAATAACACTATTGGGTTATTCATTCATATTTCATATATTTGCCATATTGTCATTATTCAAACTGAAAATAAACATTGCAGAATGGTCCATTTAACTTACCAGATTATTTGTCTTTCTTTGAGTGAGGGGAATTAAAATATTGTTACAATGGCTTGCATTATTCTTTTGAATAAGGTCAGTCAACATTTTTTACTTCCCATGGGCTCACCACCTGTGGGAGGGACCAAAGGGGTCGGGTGCAATGTGAGATGGGTGGTGGCCGAGGGCGGGGACCCTGGCGGTCTGATCCTCGGCTACAGAAGCTGGCCATTGGGACATGGAATGTCACCTCTCTGGTGGGGAAGGAGCCTGAGCTAGTGTGTGAGGTTGAGAGTTTCCGACTAGAAATAGTCGGACTCACCTCAACGCATGGCTCTGGCTCTGGAACCAGTTTCCTTGAGAGGGGTTGGACACTCTTCCACTCTGGAGTTGTCCCTGGTGAGAGGCGCCGAGCAGGAGTGGGCATACTGGTTGCCCCCCATCTTGGTGCCTGTACGTTGGGGTTCACCCCGGTGAACGAGAGGGTAGCCTCCCTTCGCCTACGTGTGGGGGGACGGGCTCTGACTGTTGTTTGTGCCTATGCACCAAACGGCAGCTCAGACTACCCACCCTTTTTGGAGTCCTTGGAGGGGGTATTGGAGAGTGCGCCTCCTGGGGACTCCCTTGTTCTACTGGGGGACTTCAACGCTCACGTGGGCAATGACAGTGAGACCTGGAGGGGTGTGGTTGGGAGGAACGGCCCCCCTGATCTGAACCAGAGTGGTGTTCTGTTATTGGACTTCTGTGCTCGTCATGGATTGTCCATAACGAACACCATGTTTAAGCATAAGGGTGTCCATATGTGCTCTTGGCACCAGGACACCCTAGGTCGCAGTTCGATGATCGACTTTGTTGTCGTCTCATCTGATCTGCGGCCGCATGTCTTGGACACTCGGGTGAAGAGAGGGGCGGAGCTGTCAACTGACCACTACCTGGTGGTGAGTTGGCTCCGATGGTGGGGGAGGATGCCGGTCAGACCTGGCAGACCCAAACGTATTGTGAGGGTCTGCTGGGAACGTCTGGCAGAGTCTCCCGTAAGACGGAGCTTTAACTCCCACCTCCGGGAGAGCTTTGAACACGTTCCGAGGGAGGCGGGGGACATGGAGTCCGAGTGGGCCGTGTTCCGCGCCTCTATTGTCGAGGCAGCTTATCGGAGCTGTGGCCGCAAGGTTGTTGGTGCCTGTCGTGGTGGCAACCCTCGAACCCGGTGGTGGACACCGGCAGTGAGGGATGCTGTCAGGCTGAAGAAGGAGTCCTATTGGGCCTTTTTGGCTTGTGGGACCCCGGAAGCAGCTGATAGGTACCGGCAGTCCAAGCGGCATGCGGCTCGGGTGGTTGCTGAGGCAAAAACTCGGGCGTGGGAGGAGTTCGGAGAGGCCATGGAGAATGACTTCCGTACGGCTTCGAGGCGATTCTGGTCCACCATCCGGCGTCTCAGGGGGGGAAAGAGGTACGCGACCAACACCATTTATGGTGGAGGTGGCGTGCTGCTGACCTCAACTCGGGATGTTGTGAGTCGGTGGGCGGAATACTTCGAAGACCTCCTCAATCCTACTGGCACGTCTTCCACTGAGGAAGCGGAGCCTGGGGACTTTGGGTCGGGTTCTCCGATCTCTGGTGCTGAGGTCGCCGAGGTGGTTAAAAAGCTCCGCGGTGGCAAGGCTCCGGGGGTGGATGAGATTCGCCCGGAGTTCCTTAGGGCTCTGGATGTTGTAGGGTTGTGTTGGCTTACGCGACTCTGCAATATTGCGTGGACATCGGGGGCAGTTCCCTTGGATTGGCAGACTGGGGTGGTGGTTCCCCTATTCAAAAAGGGGGACCGTAGGGTGTGTTCCAACTATAGGGGGATCACACTCTTAAGCCTCCCTGGTAAGGTCTATTCAGGGGTTCTGGAGAGGAGGGTCCGTCGGATAGTCGAACCTC
Organism: Garcialebias charrua; assembly: GCA_038048925.1. Classification (NCBI taxonomy): domain Eukaryota; kingdom Metazoa; phylum Chordata; class Actinopteri; order Cyprinodontiformes; family Rivulidae; genus Garcialebias; species Garcialebias charrua. The sequence goes on from JBBPBX010008036.1 coordinate 4,547, forward strand.
GGATTCAGGAGGAACAGTGTGGTTTTCGTCCTGGTCGTGGAACACTGGACCAGCTCTACACCCTCAACAGGGTCCTGGAGGGTGCGTGGGAGTTTGCCCAACCAGTTTACATGTGCTTTGTGGACTTGGAGAAGGCATTCGACCGCGTCCCTCGGGGGGTTCTGTGGGGGGTACTCCGGGAGTATGGGGTACCAGGCCCTTTGATAAGGGCTGTTAGGTCCCTGTACGACCGGTGTCAGAGCTTGGTCCGCATTGCCGGCAGTAAGTCAGGCTCGTTTCCGGTGAGAGTTGGACTCCGCCAAGGTTGCCCTTTGTCACCGATTCTGTTCATAACTTTTATGGACAGAATTTCTAGGCGCAGCCAAGGTGTTGAGAGGATCCGTTTTGGTGACCTTAGAATCGCTTCTCTGTTTTTTGCAGATGATGTGGTCCTACTGGCTTCATCAGTTCGTGATTTACAACTTTCACTGGAGCGGTTTGCAGCCGAGTGTGATGCGGCCGGGATGAGGATCAGTTCCTCCAAGTCCGAGGCCATGGTCTTGAGCCGGAAAAGGGTAGCATGCCCTCTCCGGGTCGGGGAGGAGGTCCTGCCCCAAGTGGAGGAGTTTAAGTATCTCGGGATCTTGTTCACGAATGAGGGAAAACTGGAGCGTGAGATCGATAGGCGGATAGGTGCAGCGTCCGCAGTGAAGCGGGCGCTGTACCGGTCTGTCGTGGTGAAGAGAGAGCTGAGTCGAAAGGCAAAGCTCTCAATTTACCGATCGATCTACGTTCCCACCCTCATCTATGGTCATGAGCTTTGGGTTATGACCGAAAGAACAAGATCTCGGATACAAGCGGCTGAAATGAGTTTTCTCCGCAGGGTGGCTGGACTCTCCCTTAGAGATAGGGTGAGAAGCTCAGTCATCCGGGAGGGACTCGGAGTAGAGCCGCTGCTTCTCCACATCGAGAGGAGCCAGTTGAGGTGGCTCGGGCATCTGGTTAGGATGCCTCCTGGACGCCTCCCTGGTGAGGTGTTCCGGGCATGTCCCACCGGGAGGAGACCCAGAGGAAGACCCAGGACGCGCTGGAGGGACTATGTTTCTCGGCTGGCCTGGGAACGCCTTGGGATTCCCCCGGAGGAGCTGCTCCAAGTGGCTGGGGAGAGGGAAGTCTGGGTCTCCCTACTTAGACTGCTACCCCCGCGACCCGACCCCGGATAAGCGGAAGAAGATGGATGGATGGATGGAATATTTTTTACACAACTTTGAACAGTTAGCAATGGATGTCGAGGACCATACGGGGGTTGCAACAGACATCGAGGAACATATGGGGGTTGCAACGGACATCGAGGAAATATCTGTGGCCTCAGTGGTCTTTGTGAAGACCTCAGTGGTCTGTGTAGAGGCCTCAATGATTTGTGTGGAGGCCTCAGTGATTTGTGTGGAGGTCTCAGCAAACTCAGAACCCCCAGACTGAGGCGTGGAACCATCTGCAGATTCAAGATTTTAGGCGGCAGGTTCAGAGTCTTCGGAGGAAGGTTCAGAGTCTTCAGCAGAAGGTCAAGGGTTGGGACTGAGTGCAGGATTCAGGGATGTCGAACCCTCAGCAGACTCAGGTCCCTCAGGCAAAGGCGTGGAGACACCAGGACAACAAGTGATGTGAGTGGCATCCTCCAGGACCCCCCTTGGAACAGTAAATGTGGGAGGGGTCTTCCAGGACCCTCAAAGAACAGGAAACAGGTGATGAGGCCTTGCAACCAGTCCCCACAGAATCTGCCCCCCCNCAGGTTTTGCAGGTTCTGGACAACCTACAGGTTCTGGAAGCCCTGCAGGTTCTGGGACTGCTGCCAGTTCTGGAAGTCCTGGAGGTTCTGGGACCATTGCCAGTTCTAGAAATCCTGCAGGTTTTAGAAACCCTGCCGGTCCTGGAAACCGTGCAGGCTCTGGGACTGCTACAAGTTCTGGGCATGATCTCATAAAAAGACAAGATGATGAGTCTGAGAATTTCTGGTACTCTACCTTAAGAGTCTTTATCACAGAAAGCATCTGGGAAAAGTCTGGGGTAACAGGCTGGGTCTGGACACGAGCAGGTGCTCCATAATTGAGTAGACAGCTTGTCTGTAACAACAGTCTGGGTTAAGTGTGGCTGAGTCAAAAAGTCCCTGAAGCTAGTTTGAAACAGTGATGATGTCATCAGGTGAATTAACAGAGAACTCTCTGCAGAACCAGGACCCTCTGTGGAAACTGAGCAGTGGCTCAGGTACTTCCCCCAGAACCTCTCTTATGGTTCAGCCTCCTCGGAAGTCCATTCAAAACACTCGCGTGGTGTCGGAGAAGAGAAGGGGCTGGGTTTATAAGTCAGGCGGGTCCCCCCAGAGCTGAGACCTCTTGCGTTCCTCCTCTTCCAGCAATGGAGGTGATGGGAGGATCTCTATCTCTGGGTTGCAGTGCCTCTGTCGCTGGACAGGTTAAATCCGGAACCTTCTCCATTGGATGACCATTGCTTCTTCCACGGCACACTGTATTTCCTTCTCCCATCTGGCAGTCCAAGCAGCTCCTTGAACCCAGTGCCCGGTTCAGGTCAACTGTCCGCTGGGTTCCTTTGGTTGTCTGGGCATACTGTCGGGATTTGTGTTTTGGGATCAAAACCCAGTGGTGCAGGCAGGACTCAAAACCAGGGAAGAAAATTAGAAGCACTTTAATAATACAAAATCATAAGCTGACGTGGCAGCAAAACACTTACATGTCACGAGGGGAAAACCAGGGACACGAGGGAAACCAGATCACAAGATGAAACCAGACGATGCCCAGACAGCGAGTAATACAAAGACACAAACTTATATACATGCACATACAGAGTACCAATCACACACACCTGACAGGACATGAAGGTGGAGACGATCAAGACAATTAGCAGATAAACCAGGGAGTGTAAGGTTGGGGACCAGCCACCAGAGGGCACCATCCTTAAAAACAAACGAGAGAACCTGACAACTTTGTTAGATTTTATTTTTTTTACTGGATTATGTAAGGATTCATTCAACCTTTATTTAGTGAGATTTACCTGACTAAATAAAGGTTGAATGAATCCTTACATAATCCAGCAAAAAAATTAAAATCTAACAAAGTTGTCAGGTCCTCTCAACGTTTTTTTTAATTTTTTAATTTTTTAAATTTTCATTTTGTCCTTTGTACAAATGACTTCATCAGTCCAAGGAGCCACAACAAACTCAGTCCTATAAGCAGCACACTCCCATAGTGTGCCAATCATCTTATCACTATCAAACTGGTTGGCCCACTATGTTCGTGTGCTGCTTGTGGGACTGAGTTTGATGTGGCTCCTCTGACTGATGAAATCCTTTGGATGAAGGACAAAATGTTTCAACAACAAACAAAAAAATAAAAAATAAAAAATAAATAAATAAAAAGAAACCGTCTAGTGGATTTAACTTTGTTGGATTTTTTTAACCTGGATTATTGAGCATGAATTTTGATTAACTTAAATAGATATTTATGTATGATTGATGCAAATTGAACTAGTTTATTAAAGACTGGGAACTTGACATAATTGTTTAATTGCCATTTATTTATGAAGACTAAACATTTTTTGTAAAAAAAAAAAATATATATATCATGAATAAAAATAATGTTGATGCTTTGGAATTATTTTTTTGGATTAGTGTAAAAACTTAAAATCTGATGGTGTCAAATAATGTCTTTAATTTATGAGGCACATATTATCAAGCTTTCTGCTTAACGAACTTAACGAACACTGCTTAACGAACACTGAAGAAAACAGAATCCTCTTTTTACTGTGAAAACAATGCATGTATAATGAGAATAGAAAAATATTTTCATTAAATCACAGCAGAGCTTTAATTTAGTAAAGGCCTTGAATGCCAGCAAGGCTTTGACAGCAGGACAAAAGCCTTGAAATATTAAGGACGAAAGAAAGACAGGTGGAGAGAATGAAAAATGTGACCCTTTTTCACACACTGTACTCATATTACCATCTTATTCTACACAGGTCATTGGGAAAATTACTTAACCCAAGGATGATAGAATGATCAAAAGAATAAAGAACAGTATCCATTACATTTCAATACAAAAGCTCAGAAAGGTCTCACACAGAATCAATTACCTGTAAAATACTTGAAAGTGTCACACCTCAATGACAGAAAGGCTGTTATATTATTTTCTTATATATTTTTTTCATATTTAACTGCATTTATGTTTTCTTAACACACATGTAGCCTTTCATATGTCTTTATTCTAAAAATCCATCCATCCATTCTTCCATTATCTTTACCCGCTTCTTCCTTTCCGGGTAAACGGGGTCACTGGTGCTCATATCCAGCCATCTATCCAGGCTAACGTGCATACGTTTTGTCTGTGGGAAGAAACCAGAGTATCCAGAGAAAACTTATGCATGCACTGAGAGAACATGCAAACTCCACCCAGAAAGGCCCCCGGCTGGGATTCAATCCGACAACATTCAGCAACAACTCTGCCAACTGAGCCACAGTGTTGCCCAAAATTAACAATACATTTTTGTCTGTGTTAAACCACAAAATTGTACATATTGCTTTTGGGTGGAATATGTTCATTTAGACTTAAAAAAATGAATAAAAGTAAAAAAAAAATTAAAAGAATGAATATTGACTACTACCTTGAATGAGGCTGTAGGAATCACTCTTGTGCCTCCTTTGGCTGACAGGAGGAAAGCATGCATACAAGTCGTTTTATTCCTGAAAAGGACGAGTAGGAAATAACCAAAGCTGTCTTTTTTTTTTCTTTTTTTGGGGGGGGGCTGAGGGTCAAAATGGACTACAGTAGTATCTTTCTATTATTACCAAACTTCTTTAAAAAAATTGTATTTTATTTTGATAAAATATGTTTGAACAAACAATTTTAGTTTAATTTATGGATTTATATACATGTACATTTTTCCCATATTGATTTTTTTAACACTAGTTAATGTTTAACACCGGTTAAAAATGCTTTATGATTTTAGTGAAAAGTGTATGTGTGTGTGTGTGTGTGCACACTTTACATGGCCTTTTTTATTCAACCTTTATTTAGACAGAATAATCACATTGAGGGGCTGTTTACACGGCGCATATTTTGAGTGAAACCGCACCTTTCTCTCTGCAGTTGTGCTGATCATTTACACGACACCACTGGCCCCACGCTTTGAATCCGGAGGTTTCTGAATCCACCTCTCAGAGTGAAAGTTTTTTTGCTGACTCCCCCGTTTATAACATAAACATCTCCCGCTGAGCTTTTGTTTGAACCACATGCACGCACGCGCGGCCAGACGGCTTTTCTATCAACAATGGCGGCAGACACATACTGCTTTTTGAACTACGACGGATGGAATATATTTTGAGTCTCATATTAAATTAATCTACACCTGAATGTAGCTGCATCTGTGTTGGAAGAGACACAGTCTGATCCAGTTCTAATATCACTGTTTATTGAACAAGGGAAGCGGATATTTCACACGTCACGCTGCACTAGAACATACTAAATGTGCTAGTTTAACAATAATAAACAGTATGTTAGCGTGGGCGATATATAAAGTTATCTGAGCTAAATGAAGCTATCTGGACTCAAGTTACGTGATTTAAACGATACGTAACATGTTGCGTGTTATTAAAGTTGAAAATGAAGACACCAGGTTTATTTTGTAATTATTTATTCAACACCACAAACTGTATGTCACACAAACACTGATAATTAAACTGAACACACTATTAAAAAAACGTTAACTGAACAGTAACTACGTCTGCTCTGTTTTCATCCTGAATACTGGTCCCACGTCCAAACCGGTCTGCCTGGTGGAACGACAGCTTCTCGACCTCGCAGGAAAAAAATAAAAATAACAACTCAGTTGGTTGTTGTGTGATCAAAGTAAACACAATCAAACATTATTAAGAACGTTGATTTACCTGCTGTAAATCAGCTGATTATCACGGACTAAAGTCCGACATTGTCGACTCGGTTCTGGTCCACTCAGCAACTGGTATGGAGTGTGTTAGATGATGCGGGTCCCGCTTGGCATCAAATCTATTGACTCTTATTCAAAATTTGGCTTTAAAGCTGGGGTCTGCGATATTTGAACACTCTGGGACTCTCTGGGACTTAGAAATATTTTCAGCGCAGAAAAGCATTCTGCTCCCTCCCCTCAGAGCCATATATGGCACAGTGCTCTGCAGCTGAACTTGGGATCTGCTCCGCCCCCTGCTGCTCTCTGCTCAGAACCGCTGCGATATTCTGTGTTTATGGTAATAAAACCTTCTAATAAAATAAAATAAAACCATGGAGCGCTAGTCCTACAACCCAAAATCCAGCAGAAATCATCAGAGGTTCACGAAGCAACGTTTGGACATGATTTAATTCGCTCGTGACTTCCTCTCTGTCAGCGCTGGTCTGGAATGTGTGGAATGCTCCACCTCCTCCTGTCTGCGCTGCGATATTCTGTGTTTATATGATAATATAACTGTTAAAAAAATTAATAAAACCACGAATCACTCATCCTACAACACAAAATCCAGCAGACACCAGCAGAGGTTCACGAAGCAACGTTTGGACATGATTTAATTCGCTCGTGACTTCCTCATGTCGCTGCGCTGGTCTGGAATGTGTGGAATGCTCCACCTCCTCCTGTCTGCGCTGCGATATTCTGTGTTTATATGATAATATAACTGTTAAAAAAATTTAATAAAACCACGAATCACTCATCCTACAACACAAAATCCAGCAGAAATCATCAGAGGTTCACAAAGCAACGTTGGACATGTTTTAATTCGCTCGTGAGTCGTGACAAATCCATTTCCTCATGTCTGTCAGTGCAGGATGAAGCGATCACTTGGCTTTTGGCAAAAAAACTAAATAAAAGTCCAGCTCTGGGATAAAGAAGGGATATTTAATACATTTTGTGTCACATAAAAAACAGTCCTGCATCGCTTTGCAATCCTTTGAATGAGAACGAGCTGCGGCTGGGACAGGTGGGGGCGTGGGTTGGGGCGTGACAAACAACTCTGTTTTTATTGGCTGTCAGTGTCCTGGTCACTCTTGTGTTTTCAGTGTTTTTATAAATGCTGATAGAGAAGCAAGGGGACAATAGATTTTTTCAGAGATTACTTTGTCTAACATCAGTTTGTCAGTAGATAGTGACTGAGTGAAGAAATATGTTAAAAATATATTGTTTGAAAAGTTACAGACTACATTACAATCTTACATACTATAGCTTTAACTTGTTGTAAAGTTGTTGTTAGCTGAACTTTTAGCCCCAGAGGAAAGCAGACTGAGGCAGCACGCATGCGCATTAGGTGAAGATACAAAATTCACAGCGCCATCTAATGACCCGGCATGGTAACTACAGCAGATTCAGGAGTGTGTGTGTGTGGGGGGGGGGGTTCTTGCGGATGCATGTAAACACAGAATTTGTCCGTGTCAACGCTGATCTTTTCCTCTAATTAACGTACGAAAAAAAAACTAAGTTCCCCCTACCGTGTCCGTGTAAACAGGGCCTTGAGCCTCTAATGGTAAATGGAGCTTATTTATATAGCGCTTTCCAGCCCCCTCTGAGGAGCCCCAAAGCGCTTTACAATACGAGCCATCTACCCATTCATACACACATTCATACACCGTTAGTGGTAGCCTGCCTTGTAGGGCGCTATCCAGACCTACCGGGAGCAACTCGGGGTTAAGTGTCTTGCCCAGGGACACAACGACACATGGTGGGCGGATGCGGGACTCGAACCTCCGACCTTCCGATTGGGGGTCGACTGCCATTACATTTATTACTACTGCTTTACATTTATTACTACTGTTTACATTTACACTACTTTTATCTACACTACTGCAGATACATATACAGCATTCTCTGACTAGCCTTATCTAAGGATGCCAAATGTGCCTTAGAGCCTTACTGCATATGCCACTTTGCCTATATACCAACATCAACTACCTCATACATATACTGTGTACATTAACTTATATGCTGCTGTGCCACTCTTTGCAAATGTCAATGCTAGAAACTTCAGTTTATTTTATAGATATACTTTTTATACTACTATGAAAAAACTCAGGACAGTATTACACTTTTATTATTTCATTTTATGCTTATGTTCATTGGGTGTTTGGTGTTTTAGGGGTGTTTGGTGTTTCAGTGTTGGTGTAAATTTTCATACTTTTATACTATTATGAAAAAACTCAGGACAGTGTTACACTTTTTTACTATTTTATGCTTATGTTATTAAATGTTTTAGTGTTTAGTGTTTAGATGGTTACTGTTGCACCGAGGGACTGAGAGAAACGCAATTTCAATCCTGTGTATGTCCTGTACATATTGCAGTTCTGACAATAAAGTTGACTTTGACTTTGATGGTCTGGTCATGCCTCCCAGGAGGCACCGGTTTCTGGTCCATCCTGGAGGCTTTTGCCCCGAACACCTTCATGAGACTCGGCTCCAGGGGGGGAGGGGCACTGATGGGAAACCTTGCTCAGTGAAACCCTCCACCTTCGTGATGGGAGCAAACATGGAAGCTGGGGCTTTTATTTTGGCGGACGCCGCTGCAGCCTCACTCCAGTGTGACATCACTGCTGGAAAACGGGGCCAGATGGGGTCAGGGCGCTAGGCTGACACGGAGCCGAACCTTCCCGCCAGATCATCCGATCGGGACGGGGGAGAAGTGGGGACGAACAGGCCCTTCGTGTCCGCCGCTTCCTGGATGATGGCGGGCAGCTCTTGAAGGAGGGCGCCCATGGCTGGGAGCGTGGTAACCATTGACCTCAGGAGGAGGAGGGGCGTAAAGCATCCGCTCTGCCGTCCCTCGTCCAACACCACGCTCTTGAGGAGGGATGGAGCAACGCTTCGGATGCTGCCTTCATCCCCGTGGTCAGGTGAGCCATCCAGCTCAACCCCCGCATTAAAATAAGCAATGGCTTTGTCCAGTGACGTCTCATCCTACACCTGCCACTCGTCACTTCCAATAGCCTTGAACAAGGCTGCACAATGCTCCCGCTCTCCAGCGGGCACGAGGCGGCAATTACGACAGGAGTTGGCGAGTTCGGCGTGTTGGGGGCCCAGGCACCCCTCACAGATTTGGTGCAGGTCGAAACTCCTGATGTAGCCGACCTGGCATGGTAGACACGTTCTGACCATCTTCACCGTTGTAGAGTAGATTTTCAGTCAACGGCTGAATGATAAAGGGAGGCGTTTGTCCCGTGTCAGCGGATTAAATAGACACGGGGCTGGCCCACATAGCAGGTGGGCGTGGACTAAAGCCCCCGCATAGCTCTCACTGCACTAAAACCATAGATATACGGAAAGATCTGTGTTCGGATATTCCCGGAAATGGACCGCAATGATCCTTAAAAAAATCCCAAAATCTGGATACTTATCTTCGGCAGATCCAAAATAAATGTGGCTGTTATTCGTCAAGGGTCTGCCAAAGATAAGTATCCGGATTTTGGGATTTTGGGATTTTTAAAGGATCATTGTGGGCCATTTCCGGGAATATCCGGAAATATAAGTATAAGTATATGTGAAGGATACGGAGATATACGACATCAGCTCTTACCGTATATCTATGGTTTTAGTGCAGTGTTGCGTACGGCCATACGCCACTGTATGCCATTCGTACGCAAAGGCACAGAGTATCCCCGCAGGACATGTACGCACAAAGCTAAATTTTTATGACCGCGCACGCAAACGCGTTGTCGCACAATAAATTGCCCGGCGCCGGACTGTTTTGTATGCGACACAAATATATTACATTCCTCTTCTTCATCCTTGAGCTGGCCTTTTCTTTTGTTTTGTTTTTTGCCAAAAGGCAAGTGATCGCTTCCTCCTCCGTTGACTCCATGACTGAAATGATGAGAAATTAATTTATTTGTCACGAGCGAATTAAACTCTGGTCCAACGTGGCTGCAGGATGTTCAGCAGATTTCCTGGTGGCTGGTCTGATGAGTGGGATGCAGGACCATCACTCCCTGTTTTTATTTTTATTTTTTAGAACATTTTAATAACATATAAACACAGAACACCGTTGCAGCTGAAGCTGCCGGCTCTCGCCTTTTTTTCCCCACCCGACCTGTCAATCAATTCAGTGGACGTGTCAGCAAATGACCAATCAGCGACCTCAATTTGTCCTGTAGGTAAACGCTCTGGGCTGCAGTTGCTCAAATGACGTGAAGAATTTGGAGCAACAACGCGAGAATGAACGCTGAGCTGGCTGTGCGGGTGAACTGTCTGCGTAGTACTGTACACGCGTATGGACACACGTACGGCTGTACGCAGAGCTATGGGGGAGCCTTAAGGTTTTCAGTGGACGCTAGGCACGCAGGGAATTATCCAATAGCGAGAGCTCTAAAGGGCGTAGCTCATATGAAATAGAACATTTTGTAATTGTTACGAGTTCAAGAGTTGAAGGAAGCTCTGAAAACGAATGTGCATGTTATTGCAGGTTTATTGTACATATAAGAAGAAATTTGCAGCTTACCCAGACCTCTCGCTGATCACAAAGTCCACACACACTCTTCGGAGGTTGGGCCACGTATAAAATCCCTGGGTGTCGTCATCGCCTCGTGGGACCGCCCTAGAACCACCTTGGGACTGCCCTACTTTCACCGAGCGGACTGTCCCTTCTATCAAGACACGCCTCTTGTGTGTGGAATCTATATTTCTGGTATGTGTTAACCTTAGCAAAGAATATGAACTGGGGGGGGGGGCTTAGCCGGGTCAGGCTTCATCTTCATCTTCAGCATCATCATAGACACCTGTAAAGAGCAGGACCTACACTACTCTGTTGACTAGTCTGATAACTGAGAAAAGCTCATCAACAGCTCTTATTCAGAGATGTCTGTGATAAGGGCTAAGACCACATTCAGAAAACTAACACTTAATCTATGTTTAATCTGATCAGAACAGAAAACACAAAAATCCTTCCATAACCTGTCAAACTCAATTATTTTATTAACATCAATATACTGTATATATATATTATTCTCTGTACCAGAATGTTCTACCACAAACACACCTCCTATCAGTAGAATCCACTGCTAGGCTGCTCTGATACTCTTTAACAAAGGAGTAGCTAATTTATATTCTCTAAGAATCAAAATTGATAAAACTAAATTATATCTATGGAAAAGTAGTGAAAACCCTGTACACCTTTTTCAAAAATCTATCAACACACAACCACTGTACTGCACAGTCACCAGGCACAAACATATATATTCACATTAATCTGTCTGAAACATTCACATTCTGCCTTCATCTCAACAACCTTCAATCCTCCCTGGACCTCCTGGATCAAACTCACAGTCATTCTTCACAGGCGTAAGAATAATCATATGTAATGTCAACATACAATGAAAACAACAATTAAGGTTTCAACAAATAGTGAGAAATCCTTGGTATATATTATTGATATTAGTTGGTTAGGTAATGTGATTAGTTCTGCTCTGCTGTATGTTCCACAACCTTAACATGTAGGATAAAAATGGTGATCGCATGTGCAGGGAAATAGATCTTACCTTCATTGTCCACATTGCAACATTAAGCATTCATTCAACATTAATTAATCTGCTGAAAAAGGGGAGAAATGTAAACCCAGTTAATCTGTTCTGCTCGTCCAACACAGCTGTGGAATCACGTGATTGTAAAGTGCATTTCCCCTTTTCAAATATAAATTATCCACAATTTTATTTTGCATGTTCTGTCACAGAGCTGACAGATCATCAGAAGTCCAGTAGAAACAGATTTAACCTGTAAATGAAGAATAAAAAGTCAACACTAAACCTGTATGAGTTACCCCAAACGTTCAGACCAAGAGGTGGGTTCAACAGAATCTTGTTGATCAACTATTATCCAACAACCTGTTTTGAGGCACTTAGTAAAATGATCTTGTATGACTGTGAAGTTAAACTGTAGGTAATTAACTACCATGGATCTCTTTGATCTGATAAATTCAGTGTCTTGGTGTACCTGAATCTGAACATCTGCAACCTCTGGTTCACCTGTCCCTCTTCCGAGTAAGAAGTGNATCACAGTTATAATTTATGTCAGGTTTTTTATACCATATAATTTTCACAATATTTGGGAGTGTAAAGATTGTTTTAAATTTGAACAAGACATTATTCAATTTTAAACCATGATTATATCAGTTTCTGTTTCACACAACACAAGTATCAAAAACAACAGTTATAATTTGCATAAATGATTACATACTTAATTTAAATTCATAACTAAGGGGGGATAAAGGGGAGATAAGAGGGAGTGGTGGCGCAGTGGTTAGATGGTGGGCCTGTGATCGGAAGATCGCCGGTTCAAACCCCGGTACCGACAACATCAAAAATGTGGGTGGAAAAAGGTAAAACACCCACACTTGACTCCACCCTCATTTGCCCCACTCTGGGCCCCTGAGCAAGCCCCTTAACCCCCCACCATCTGCTCCCTAAACAGGTCTCTCTTGGAAATGAGTTCTCGTGGCTCAATGAGACTACCTGGATAAATTAAGGGTAAATGAAACTAATACAGTACATTTCCATTGCCATCAGCATCATTTCATTATGTTCAATAGGTTCAGCAAATGGTGAATTTATTTTTGTCTTACAAGTAAAATATAATCTGATGGTATACAAAGTATTAATTTGGTTTCTTCACCCAGACCTGACCTATAGTCTGTTGGTTTATGTTAAGGAATATAGGTTTTGCTGAAGGTCAGATTTACAAAAGTTGATGAAGAAGACAATGCTTCATATTCAAACAACTTACCAAGAGCTTATCAGCTGGGGATCTGAACCTGCAACCTTTCACAGCAGAGTAACAAGTCTAGGTCTGAGTCTGCACTTGGAGCATACAAATGTGTGGTCCTTATCTGTGGGACCTGACCGAGATTATTACAACTAACTCATTATCTCTCCTTTCAGACTTATACCACAGCAGAGGCTATAACTGCAACAATGGTCCACAGCTAGACATGGAGAAAAGACTCATTTACTTCAGTTTTATTACTTTGTACATTTCAGATAGCAGTGACTTATCTTTATGTCTGTCTGTTTTTCTGTCTTTATGAGTGCATACGTGTGTGCATCAAACCAGCCTCCAGATTACTTTATTATCTTTGAGTTTCATTTTTGATAGCCACAACTTTATCAGTCTATCACTCTCCTTCTGCTCATCCTCGCTAACATTTCCCAGTTTTCATCTCCTGTAACTCTTTAATTTGTGGCAGTGTTTCCATCACTTCTGAAAAAGATGTGGCACTATTGGGGGCTTATAACTGTGGACTTCCAGACATAAAGAAATTTAAAAAAAGTTATAAAATGTTAGTAAACATTTATAGACAAAAAGAGAATCAGACAATGGGATGGTTTATGTGAAAAGGACCATTCAGGTATGACAGATTCAGAAACACACTGTTCATTAAAGGGGACCAAATATTGGTTTTATAAATTTTTATGGTATGTCTGTGGGCTATCCAGACCATGTTCATTCAATTTAATGCACAAAATAATTCTTAGATAATAAAATATCTCATTTCTAGTTGTGCCTTTTCTGACTTCCGTTCTGAACAGGCTGTTTATGATAATGAGCTCTGAAGGCCACGCCCTTCAAAAATCTGTTTACATTAACTCCGCCCTCCAAAGGGGACCCTGAGTCAGACCCAGAGGCAGACGCCATTTTGGGCAGGGCAAATGAGGCGCTGACGCGTCGCGTAGGCCACTGAGAAACATCCATAAGTTCACCCTCCATGTTAAAAACTCTTCGTATGACTCTTCGAAAACAAGCAATAAGGCTGCAGAATAACACACTGGCTGCTAACTGCTATACACGCTCTCTCTAGCGGGGACCGCTTTTTTTCACGGACCACATCCGGCGCTGAACGGATATGGTCCGTGAGCAGTCGTCCGGTTGATTTAAGAGCCCGTAAATAAGTTTTTTCATTTTTACTGATAGATAATTAGTTATTAGCGGTACTGCATTTTAACAACAACGAAACATCGAACAATGAGATGAACTCAGGAAAAACAACCGTGACGTATTTTATACTGAAGTGGGTGGAGCATCACCAGGGGTTGCTAGGTGAGGGGCTGGACTCAGGTTGGGGTGGGTTGTCCTACGGCTTGTGACATCACAAGCCGTAGGATTTGAAAACGAGACATTTATATCACTGAAAAATAAATATACTTAAAGTAAATATACCACTGGGTGCATTTTTTTGGCCCTAGGACTGTTTTTTAAGAAGTACATAACCAAAGTTGAGTTAAAAAAAACATTAAAAAGTGAATTTTGCATCTTTGGTCCCCTTTAAAGGCGTTCACATCTGAAGCATTACTCATTGATTTTACAATTGGGCCTTGAAATGCTGCCACCTTTCAATGGCATATATTTAAAATCTGTTTGCCGATTTGTTGTAGTAATATTGTGTTGATCATTGCACGTCTTTGTAAAGTAGATACAGATTTCATTTTAGTTTTTTTTTTAATAAAATAGTCATACAATTAAAATTATAGCTTTGATTTTCTTTAAAGCTGCAGTATGTAGTTTCTGGAAAACGTTGGACATAGAAAAAATTTGAACAGAGACACCTTTCTGGTCCCTCCCCCTTGCTCTTGGCTGACCTGCAACTCACCCTCCTTAGCTCCTCCTCCACAGCATGGCCTGTCTCGTGACTGACCAGGAGGGGTTGTGACAGGCAGGGGATGGGCGGGGGATGGGTGTGAGAAGCTCGTTCATGAACCAAACTCTGTTTTTATTGGCTGGTTAAAAACTCTGTTTTTATTGGCTGGTTAACGGCGGGTCACTGTGGCTTTTTAGAAATGCTTGTAGTACCACCGGGAGAAGCCAGAGGACTATAGTTTTTTTTCAGAGATTACCTGTCTAACATCAGTCTGTCAGGAGATAGTGACAGAGTGAAGACATATGTTAAAAATATATTTTTAGAAAAGTTACATACAGCAGCTTTAAGTAATTTTAAACATAAAATGGCTTTCAGTCCATGTTGGTGCAGGACTTGTTTTCCTACGAATAATGAAACTGACCATCTTCAGCAGCAACTTCACAAGGTATTTTGCTTTTCAAACCAAAACATGTTTACCTTGGGAATAAAGGATCATCTCCATCCTGAGTGGTATCGCAGCACGTTCCCATGGTGTTTATACTTGAAAATAATATACTGCCTGGCCAAAAAAAAAGTTGCCACCTGGATTTAAGTAAGCAAATAGGTACGAGCATCCTATTGGAAATTATTGCATGGGCAATTATCTTTCAGCTGGCAACAAGTTATTTAACCCCAACTGATGCCATGAGTTGCTTCTCACTTCTTAAACAACCATGTCAAAAGACACTGTCAGGAATGATGTGTTGTCAGATTAACCCAGTATGCAGGCAGCCAGGACTCAGAGGCATAAGGAGTGAAAATAAATCAAATACTTGAATGGTGCAAAATAAAGAGGCTGTCGTGGCAGCTACTCACAAAACCTAGGGACTGGAGAAAACCATGGAGACAAGAGACAAGGACAAGACACCAGGGGAAAGCAGACGATGACCTGATGATGAACAACACAAGGACGCAGACTAATATACACATGCAGTAATTATTCATTCAACCATTATTTAGTCAGGTAAATCTTTTGAACCTCATGGGCTCATTTACGAAAGCGACCTGCTAAAACTAAAGAACAATGAACAGCAGTGGTAGAATTTCCTTAAACAATAAACAATAAACAAACAAACAATAAACAATAGAAAACAAAAGAGAGAAAAAAACAAAAGAAAGTTTTTTTTTTTTTTTTTTTTAAACAAAGTATCAAAAAACTAGCAAAACAATTAAACTAAATCACAAACACCTGGACATGTAGACAGGGAAACAGAAGGTGTAAGGATGGGTACTGACCAACAGAGAGTGCCATCCCTACAGTACCCAACCCCGAAGGACGCCCCTGGCGTCCCCCCAAAATCCCCCCAAAGAACTAGGGTGGGCGGAGGGAGGAACTTCAAGGATTGTGGGCATGAGAAAACATAAGGACAAGAAACCAAAAACCGGCAGGGACAGAGCCTGGGATAAACACTAAACACAAATTAAACCTGAGAAAAACAAAAACACAAAGTAAAGGTGGACGGCCAGGAGACCATCCAACACAAAGGGCCAGTTCAGGGTGGCCGTCCAGAACCAGGAGCCAGTTCAGGGGCCGGCCCAGAGGCTATCCAACACAAAGGGTCAGTTCAGGGGGAGTACCAGGAGCCAGTTCAGGGGGCGGCCCAGAGGCCATCCAGCACAAAGAGCGAGTTCAGGGTGGCGGCTGGGAGGCCGTCCAGCATGAAAAGCGAGTTCAGGGGAGTGGCCGGGAGGCCGTCCAACATGAAGAGCGAGTTCAGGGAGGCGGCCGTCCAACACAAAGGGCCAGTTCAGGGGGACGGCCGGGAGGCTATCCAGTACCAGGATCAAGTACAGGGGGATGGCCGGAAGGTTGTCCAGCACAAAGAGCGAGTTCAGGGGAGCGGCCGGGAGGCCATCCAGTGCCAAGGGCCAGTTCAAGGGGGTGGCCGAGAGGCTGTCCGACATGATGTAGCAGGTCCAGTGGGTGACCAATAGCTACAGTCACCCTGAGAGTCCATGACTGACCAGGGCACAGAGGATGGAATGGGGAGGCAATTTCTTTAGCTGCTAGCCAGGTGACACAGGGAACTGCAGCAGGTGACACGGGGAGTTGTGAGGGAACTACAGTAGGGGACACGGGGAGTTATGGAACCACGGCAGCAGGCGACATGGGGAGTTGTGGAGCGATTGCAGCAGGCGACGTGGAACACTCAGAAGCCGTTGCAGCAGGCAACAAAAACAACCAAGGAGCCTCTGCAGCAGGCGGCGAGGAGGATGGTGGAGCCTCTGCAGCAGGCGGCGAGGAGGATGGTGGAGCCTCTGCAGTAGGCGGCGAGTAGGACAGTGGAGCCTCTGCAGCAGGCAATGTGAAGAACTGAGGGGCCTCTGCAGCTGACAACGCGAAGAGCTGAGGGGCGTATGCAACCGGTGACGAGAAGAGCTGAAGGGCCTCTGCAGCTGGCGATGAGAAGAGCTGAGGGGCGCGTCGGCGGACTGGGGACCCACGGTGAACATTATGGCGTTGGCGGACCCGGGACCCTCTATGGACGTCGAGGCCACCTGAGATACAGAAGACAACGAGCCCTCTGGAGACATAGAGCCCTCTGGAGACGTACAACCCTCTGGAGACATAGAACCCTCTGGAGATGTAGAGCCTCTGGAGACGTAAGAGATGCTGGAGACTCGGCAGGGTCACAAGGAGAGAGGGAGTCTGAGAGGTCTTGATAGTCTGCTTTCAGAGTCTTCACCAAGGCCAATATTTGGGTGAGGTCTGGGATCTGCAGCAGGTTGGGTCTAGATGTGAGCAGGTTCTCCATAATAGAGTAGGTATCATGTCTATACTAAGGGTCAGAGTTAATAGCAACAGCATCAAAAAGTCTTTGAAGCTACTGGAAGACAACAGAGACATCAGATCTCAGTCCACTGGAGACCCCTGTGGTCGTAAGGAGATATGTCCACTCCTCTGAAGAGCGGGGTCTCCGGGCCTTCCTTGGCTCTTCAACTGTATGTCCTGCAGACATGCCGGGGCTCGGACACTCCCCCTTCTGCGAAAGTCTCCCCTAAGCTGTCGCAGAGCTTGTCTGACAGGCAGGCATACAGGGGCTCTGGTACTTCCCAACCCCCTTTGAAATTCTCCCCGGCTCTTCTGACAGCTTGTGGGGAGACACAGAAGGAGGGAGGAACCGGACCTCGGAAATGTCCATTCTTTTTGTCTGACAACTCCTCCGGCAGCGGCGTGGACCGGGAACAGGACTAGGCCAGAGCTACAGTGGCTCTGAGTCATCGTCGGAGGCAGACCACAACGAATACACTCGTGGAAGAGTGTGGAAGGAAGCCAGCCTGAAAACCGTGTGGCCGCCTTTCAACTTCTTCCTCTCCTCCACCTCCACCATGAGCGTAGACAGAAGGATCTCCACCTCTGGGCTGTGGTGTCTCCGGGCGGGTTCGGTTTGGAACCCGCTCACACGAATGACAGCTGCTTCCTCATATGCAGGAGACGTTCCCTTCAGCCACCGGGTGGTCCTATTGGACCGGTTCTTCTGCCCACTGTGTTCCTTTCATGGTTGGGTCATACTGTCAGGAATGGTGTGTTGTCAGATGAAACCAGTATGCAGGTAGGCAGGACTCGGAGGCACAAGTCCTTACCGGTGTTTGAATGTGTGTATGAATGGGTGGATGGTTAGTATTGTAAAGTCCTTTGGGGCCCCTCATAGGGGGCTGGAAAGCAGGGATGTGCAGAGACCACTAAAGGGGCAGGTGCTCAAAAAAAGGGGGCACATCTAACCGCATTTTAGGACAGAATATTAACAAAGTCAGATAGCTTTCAGAGTTTAATAAACAGTGATAAATTACAAAATTGAAAAACAAGGGCACAATGCAACATTTTAGTGTACTGTAATCTATTTAAAAAAGAGTTGCCTGGTTTGCTATACTTGCAGTGGAGATGACGATGGTCCATTCAGAAAGGCAGAGCCGCATCAAACTTTAATGTGGAACTGTAGGAAAAAACAAAAGCAAAAATTGAATTATTAATGCATGTCACCATGAGAAAAGCCTACTGAGACTAACTGACCACCACCAAAATGTATACCTATATCTCTGTTTGTGTCTTAGTGTATTTTGTTCTGTGTATTGATGCACTGTGTTCTTTGATTTTCTGTAGTGCTTTGTTCCATCTGTTTAATCCTGTTGTCTTCCATGATTTGCGGCACATGTACTTTTCTTCATTCAAAAAAACACGACAGCTAAAACAAAACATGGAATTTAAACTGGGAGAATACTGCAGCCATGGGTTACCCTTATACCATTTCTTCTGAAAAGACCTTCTTTCTTCATTTTTAGGAAATTACAGCTCTGGTTGGCATGGTCCTTGGTTCACACAATTTTGGATAAATTCTTCATCATATTTTATATTGAACTGCAAGACATGTGCTGGGTCATTTGGATGTGGAAGGTCCATTAAGAATGTGAATGGCCTCTCTCTGACTTGTTGCTCTGCATTTTCTTCCATAGTGTTTATTTCTGACTGTTGTCCCTCACCTTTTCTGTCTTCCTGTGTTGTTGACTGCACTTCTGTGTCTTTGATGTCTGACTGTTGTCCCTCTGCTTTCCTGTCTTCCTGTGTTGTTGACTCAACAAAGTTTCCTCCTCTGATCTATCACTTTCCTTCTGTCCATCTGGGCACAAGAAACAAACTATTCATTATTCTAGACCTAGATTTAGTACATCTTAACATAATAAAAACATAACAGCTGCCTTGTAATATTAAATGTATGTTCACTACCAAAAACTGCATGTTGATCATGGTAAGAACCTGTTTTTATTTTTGTTCTTACCTGCGGTACTCATTCTGACCCAGTTAGTCAAAAATCCACTGGCTGCTTCTAGTAGATCCTGTCTTTTTTGTTTCTTTCTGACGTCTTTCTTTACGTGCAGAGGTGTCAAGTAACAAAGTATAAATACTTCGTTACTTTACTTAAGTACAAATTTTAGTCATCTATACTTTAGTAAAGTAATTATTTTTCAGCCTACTTTATACTTCTACTTCTTACATTTTCATGCAATTACTGGTACTTTCTACTCCTTACTTTTTAAAAATAGCCTCGTTACTTTTCTTTCATTTTGCCGTTTTTTTTTTGTAGAATATAGATATTCACGCAGGACTTTCCAAAAATTGAACATAAATATCCGCATCAGCAGCCGTCGTCACTCACCAGTGTTGCCAGATTGGGCGGTTCACCGCGATTTTCCTTCTGACTTTTGCGGGTAAAGAGTGCTTTGGGTGGGTGGGACTCTATCTGGCAACACCGGTCACACCGGTGTTTACGCGTGTGTCTTTACATCCGGGGCAGCGTCGGCAGCGCCGGGACCCTCCATGTCAATGTAGAGGCGTCTGCGGCACCGGGACCCTCCATCAGTAGTTGGGGCGTCTTCTATAGCAACTTCATCCGGCGAAGCCATGCTGTCCGTGACGCTGACTTGCTAGGGGCTCTGCTAGCGCTAGCATTAGCGTCTCGCAAGACAACGTTACCTCTCAACGAGAGATATCGCGGAAGTTTAATATCGCCTAATATTGAGGTAAGCTGAAAGTTTTAGTTTTTTTATCAGTTGATTACTGACTTCTAGTGACCTAGTAACATACTAATGTTGTATAATGTTTTCTATGGTTAGGAGGTACCGTATTCTCCGGCTTATAAGTCGCACCTTTTTGCCTACATTTCTAAGCCCTGCGACTTATGGGCCGGTGCGACTTATAAGTGGATTTTTCGTTTTTTTCACTTTGGTCAAAAAAAATGGTCACTTAATTTAACGGTGTTTAACCGTCAAAGTGCATTTATCAAGAAAAGTTAAACTGAGACACACTTTTACTGTAATGTCAGCTAACAAAAATATATTTTTTATGTGTTTATCTTTAAAGATCAAAGAGATGCAGGTCTGTTTGCTGCACTGCAGGTCTGTTGTTGCTGCGCATGCTCGTTTTGTGCCGTGAGGTGCGACTTATAGGCCGGTGCGACTTATACGTGGATTTTTCGGTTTTATTGGACATAATTGGACTGGTGCGACTTATACTCCGGTGCGACTTATAGGCCAGAGAATACGGTACTAGCCATGGAACTAGTTACATGCTCTGGGTTTGCTTGCTAACATTATTTCTCTTTTTTATTCAGATTTAAAACATATTTTCTTTCTGTCAGAGTTTTCACTGAACTTAACAAAGTTTTACTTCATAGACTACGTTCACACTGCAGGCAAATGCTCAATAATACCCCTATACAGTATGGTTATTTTAATATATTTAAATTTGCATTTAAATGTGTCTATTTTCAATGGGCATATATGCAGTTAAGACAGGTAGCTTAGTGCACCCCTAGTTTTTCAACATTAACAATATAATATAATCTAGTCTAAAAAAATGATTTTTGTGGGGGAGGTGGGGTTGTATACAATAGTATGTGTGGTGCAGCCTAAGCATTTGTCTTTGTTGTTGCTTTTTCTTACGCTACTTTTACTTTTATACTTTTAAGTAGTTTTGAAACCAGTACTTTTTTACTTTTACTTGAGTAAAAAGCTAGAGTTGATACTTCTACTTCTACAGAAGTAATTTTAAATCCCAGTATCTATACTTCTACTTGAGTAATGAATGTGAATACTTTTGACACCACTGTTTACGTGGCATCTTTGAACTGAGAAAAAAAAACATAATGAATTATGACCAGAACACTATTTGCTACACACTATAATTTGCTACAAGCCCAGGGCCGGTCAATGTTTATTATAATGGGGTGATATAACTTTTTTTTCTTCTTCTTTCTTGTTTGGCGTCAGTCAAGCCACCATTGCACGATTACAACTGGTTCAGAACGCAGCTGCCCGATTTTTAACCAGCACACGCAAAAGAGAGCACATTACACCAGTCTTGGCCTCCCTTCACTGGCTACCGGTTCATCTTCGAATCCAATTCAAAATTCTCATGTATGTCTACAAATCGCTGAACAGTCTCGCCCCCGCCTATCTCTCGGATCTGATACACCCATATGTCCCTCCACGTGCTTTGAGGTCAGAGGATCAGGTACTCTTAATAGTTCCAGAAACTCGCCTTAAGCGCAGGGGTGACAGGGCGTTCTCTGTAGCAGGCCCAAGACTCTGGAACGAGTTACCGCTGCTCATCAAACAGGCCCCCTCCCTCTCGGTTTTCAAATCCCGGTTAAAAACTCACTACTACTCCATCGCTTTCAATGCCAGCTGATTTGTATTGGATCGTTTGATTTATGATCTGCAATGTTTTTATGTTTTTCGTGTTGTACTTCATTGTCTGTGTTGCCTGTTGCGTGTTTGTTTGTCCAGCACTTTGGTGTGGACTTGTTCCTGTTTAAAGTGCTTTATAAATAAAATGGTATGGTATGGTATAAGTATCAAGCTGCGAAATCCTTCATTTTCTACAGCTGATAGCTGTTGGTCGTTAATTATGATGAAGTTTAGCAACTTCTTGGGGAACATTTCAGCTCCGTGGCTTCAGCCAGCGGTGTGTTTTTCTTGTTCAATACGGGGCGCACCGGGGGCTCTTATTTCAGTCAGCCGCTCTCCGCCTGTCCATCTTACAAGACGGACAGACAGCGGGTCAGACGGGACGCAGCTGGCTGTGGTCAGTCTCCCTGTTTCGGTTTGTACGTCCCGCTGAAGCCCCGGATGGAGCTCGAATGTCCAACGTAAAACTAACTTGACCGCAGTTTAATATGGCGCTATGGGCTCTACAGAAATTGCACGTTGCTGTCTTATGGTGTTTAGTGTAAAATATTTCCACACAGCAGACATGCTACGATGAAAAGTTGGCTAGCTGTTAGCTAAGATGCTACTCACATAATCCACACGCTGTAGCTGGCTGCAAACTGAAAAAGATTTCCTGAATGTGAGGCAGGTCTTCATGAGACACAAACCCGGATCGGATTGGCCCCACCCCTAACTAACTGTTGTATTGTGGGGAATGTAGTGTTGGTACGTGATGGGAGGGCTTATTATGTTGTTTTTCTTGCAAAATACAAAAATAATAAATAAAATAAAAAATGTAGTACATGTTATTATGTGTCAGAGGAGGGCTTAGGAATAGGAAATAAAAAAATATATAAAAATTTTTTTAACCAAAAGGGCACTTTGGAGCAAGGAGCAAAAGGGGCAGGTGCTCAAGCCC
>JBBPBX010008036.1:27361-37571 GCA_038048925.1 Garcialebias charrua
TCCCTGCTGGAAAGCGCTATATAAATAAGCTCTTTTACCATTTACCATTTATACCTGCTTCCACTTGGTGCTATTTTCCAGAAACACAACATACCTTTCTACTTCTACGCTAGCCTGGTTAAAACCAGACCCTTGTCCTTCACTTCGCTTCGTACTAGGGTCTGGACTTTCTCCATAGAGAACCGATTCTTGCTGGAGGCGTGGCCTCTGCTGAGGAACAAAACCATTGGATCTTAGAAAAATTTTGAACAGGGAAAAGCATTCTGCTCCCTCCCCCTCAGAGCCATATATGGCTGCTCCCCCGTGGTCTGTTGAACTTGACATCTGCTCCGCCTCCTGCTGCATTTTCTCTCGCTGCAGCCTGCCGCTGCATATTCTGTGTTTATATGTTAATAAAACGTTCTAAAAAAATAAAATAAAACCATGGATCGCTGGTCCAGCACACCAGAAGACCAGAAAATCTGATGGGACTCGGGCAGCAACGTAAAACCCGAGTTTAATTCTCTCGTGACAACCTGAGGCATTTCCTCATCAGCGGAGGGAGAGGAGGAGGAGGGAGGAGGGAGCGATCACTTGACTTTTGGCCAAAAAAACAAAAGAAAACTCCAGATAAGGGATTAAGAAGGGGAAATTAATACATTTGTGTCACATATAAAACAGTCCTGCATCGCTTTGCATCGCTTTGAATGAGAACATGCGAATGCTCGCTGGCTGCGCGCTGGGACAGGTGGGGGCGTGGGTTAGGGGCCAAAAACTACACACCTTCTTTTCTCTGATTGGTCCGGTCAAAAATCAGCCGGAGAAATCGTTGTCTATGGGAGAAGTCCCAGACTGAGCAGTGAAGGGAAATGAGAATTGAGCGGAGCTGTGCAGGAAGGCGAGGGCCAGGCTACTTCTACGCCGATGACTGTCAAATGTACTTCCCCCTAAGACACAATGGTACATGCTCTATTCAACCTCTGCTGGACTGCCTGGCTGACATCAGGGACTGGATGGCTTTAAATGTCTTAAGTTTCAATGAAAAGAAGTCTGAAGCCCCATATTGTTCCCTCCCAATGACACAATCACGAACCACTGCTTTGACCTTTCTGCTCTAGCCCAGTCTGAAAAACAAAAAGTCACAAATCTGGGAGTGATAATGGACCCTTCCATGAAACTCAACAGTCATGTAAATATGATAGTTAAATTCTGTTTTTTCCAGCTGAGGGGACTGTCTAAACTGAATCCCATATTATCCAAAAATAACCTGGAGACAGTAATTCATGCATTTATTACATCTCGGCTTGATTACTGCAATTCACTCCTGGTTGGTATCAGTCAGAACACCATTGAACGATTACAACTGGTCCAGAACGCAGCAGCCCAATTTTTAACCAATACAGGCAAAAGAGAGCACATTACACCAGTCTTGGCCTCCCTGCACTGACTACCGGTTCATCTTCAAATCCAGTTCAAAATTCTCCTGTATGTCTACAAATAGCTGAACAGTCTCGCCCTCGCCTATCTCTCTGATTTGCTACAGCCGTATGTCCCACCACATGCTCTGAGACACATTGTAAGTGCCTGCAGTTACTGGTTCTGTTTCTTAGTCACTCAGTGTATGACCCTGCTAGAAATGATAACAGCCGACAAATAAGTTTTCTTATTTTTTTCAGTATCAACACTGTTTGCAAACTACCTTATCGGTGTCATGCTTTGAACCCCATTTCAGAGTAACACACAGCAGGATGCACTGTTAAATATAACTATTAACTGAGAGTAAAATTCTGCTGAATCATGAACATTTTTCAATCCTAATAATGGTAAGGAAACTTATTCATTCTGTAGGGGTAGCAGTGTGCACCCAGAGAGACAGAACTCACAGCTTCTCCAACCTGAACATCAGATGGGGGTGAGTTTAAAATATTCTTGCAGCATTGCTATGTAACTTAAAACAAAGTTTTTATATTTTAAACAGAAATGTTCTTATTATCAACCAAACAGATATGAGTGTGTGACACGGCTATTGGTGGCTGGCTCTTTAGTTTTGCTAGTATGTAGTTATTAAATAATTTGATGATTTAAACATGTTGAAGTCAAAATTTATTACATCTAGGCTTCCATCCATTTTTGTCCGCTTATCCGAGGTCGGGTTGCGGGGGTAGCAGCCTAAGTAGGGAGGCCCAGACTTCCCTCTCCCCAGCCACTTGGAGCAGCTCCTCTGGCGGAATCCCAAGGCGTTCCCAGGCCAGCCGAGAGACATAGTCCCTCCAGCGCGTCCTGGGTCTTCCTCTGGGTCTCCTCCCGGTGGGACATGCCCGGAACACCTCACCAGGGAGGCGTCCAGGAGGCATCCTAACCAGATGCCCGAGCCACCTCAACTGGCTCCTCTCGATGTGGAGAAGCAGCGGCTCTACTCCGAGTCCCTCCCGGATGACTGAGCTTCTCACCCTATCTCTAAGGGAGAGTCCAGACACCCTGCGGAGAAAACTCATTTCAGCCGCTTGTATCCGAGATCTCGTTCTTTCTTTACATCTAGGCTTGATTACTGCAATTCACTCCTGTTTGGTATCAGTCAGACCACCATTGCATGACTACAACTGGTCCAGCACGCAGCAGCCCCATTTTTAACCAGTACAGGCAAAAGAGAGCACATTACACCTGTCTTGGCCTCCCTGCACAGGCTACCGGTTCATCTTCAAATCTAGTTCAAAATTCTCCTGTATTTCTACAAATCGCTGAACAGTCTCGCCCCTGCCTATCTCTCTGATTTGCTACAGCCGTATGTCCCACCACGTTCTCTGAGGTCAGCAGACCAGTTACTTCTCACAGTTCCAGGAACTCGTCTTAAACACAGAGGTGACAGGGCCTTCTCTGTAGCAGGCCCAAGACTTTGGAAGGAGTTACCTCTGCTTGTCAGACAGGCCCCCTCCCTCTCGATTTTCAAATCCCGTTTAAAGACCCAGTACTATTCCGTTGCTTTCAACACCAGCTGATCTGTGTTTGGTCGTTATATTTACAGGTATTATCTGCAACAATGTTATGTCTATACTGTTTTTTTACATAATTTTGTATGTTGTCAATGTGTTGCCTGTTAGTTGTTTGTTTGTACAGCACTTTGGTTGGCCTTGTCACTGTCTTAAGTGCTCTATAAATAAAATGGTAAAATAGAATAATCAACTCCCAAGCTCAAATCTTAAAACATACCAGTGAATGAACAGGTGGACAGGACCTGGGATAAATAAAACTTTTTATGCTTAAAAATAATGCCAAACAGTAGAGTGTGGATAAATAAAACATTATATTTTAGTGATAACTGTACATAGTTTATTTAGGACTGGAGAGCATCTACTGTACATCTGCACACTGGTTAGCGCTTGTGGCGATTCTGTGATTTTTATTAACCACAGTTCTTGAAGCTCTACCGGTATATATCTAAGATAGTTGTTATTATTTTAACAAAGTCAGAGGGCAACATGATATAGGATAATTCAGGCACACAAACTCCTCCACCACGATAACGTGGCGATTCAAGGAGGAGCTATATAATAATAATAATAATAATTCATCCATCCATTTTCTTCCACTTATCCGGGGTCGGGTCGCGGGGTGGCAGCCTAAGTTAGGGAGGCCAAGACTTCCCTCTCCCCAGCCACTTTGAGCAGCTCCTCTGGGGGAATCCCAAGGCGTTCCCAGGCCAGCCGAGAAACATAGTCACATAGCACTTTGAGATTTTCATTAATGAAAAGTGCGTTATAAATTGAATTCATTATTATTATTATTAGTAGTATTATTATTAGTCCCTCCAGCATGTCCTGGGTCTTCCTCTGGGTCTCCTCCCGATGGGACATGCCCGGAACACCTCACCAGGGAGGCGTCCAGGAGGCATCCTAACCAGATGCCCGAGCCACCTTAACTGGCTCCTCTCGATAATCAAAGTCAAAGTCAACTTTATTGTCAGAACTGCAATATGTACAGGACATACACAGGGCCGAAATTGCGTTTCTCTCAGTCCCTCGGTGCAACAGTAACCATCTAAACACTAAACACTAAAACATTTAATAAACATAAGCATAAAATAGTAAAAAAAGTGTAACACTGTCCTGAGTTTTTTCATAATAGTATAAAAGTATGAAAATTTACACCAACACTGAAACACCAAACACCCCTAAAACACCAAACACCCAATGAACATAAGCATAAAATGAAATAATAAAAGTGTAATACTGTCCTGAGTTTTTGCATAGTAGTATAAAAAGTATAAAACGTATATCTATAAAATAAACTGAAGTTTCTAGCGTTGACATTTGCAAAGAGTGGCACAGCAGCATATAAGTTAATGTACACAGTATAATAACAATAATAATAATAATAATAATAATAACAATAATCATTTTATTTAAAAGCGCCTTTCAGGACACCCAAGGACACTTAACAAACCAACACAGTGTAATACAGATCAAACATTATCAGCGACAAATTGAAATATAAAATACATCAAGATTATAAAATGCAAAATATTAAAAATACATTTAGTAGAGTTAGTGTTAAGCTAGTCTAAAGAGATGTGTTTTAAGAGGAGGGGTTTGAGGACAGAGCCTTGGGGGACACCCGTGGAGACAGGGGAAGACTGGGAAC
This sequence comes from Garcialebias charrua, assembly GCA_038048925.1. Classification (NCBI taxonomy): domain Eukaryota; kingdom Metazoa; phylum Chordata; class Actinopteri; order Cyprinodontiformes; family Rivulidae; genus Garcialebias; species Garcialebias charrua. The sequence goes on from JBBPBX010008036.1 coordinate 31,979, forward strand.
GGAAGGATTTAAGCTGAATGAATTGAGTGCAGTCAGAGAGATAGGAGTTGAACCAGTCTAACGGTGTACCTGAGATGCCAATGGAGGTTAGTCTGTTGAGGAGGATAGAATGACAGATGGTGTCGAAGGCAGAACTTAGATCAAGAAGAATGAGGATGGACAGAAGACCAGAGTCAGCAGCAAGAAGAAGGTCGTTAGTAATTTTTACTAGAGCTGTTTCGGTGCTATGGTGGGGGCGAAATCCAGATTGAAACTCTTCATAAATGTTATTGTTGGACAGGTGTGAGTGAAGTTGACTAGCAACATTTTTTCAAGAATTTTGGAGATGAAGGGCAGATTGGAGATCGGACGAAGATTACTGAAGTTGGTAAAGTCAAGACCTGGGGCCTCATGTACAAAGACTTGTGTGGATTTCTTACTGAAAAGTTGCGTACGGTCAAATCCAGAAAACTGCGTACGCACAAAAAAATCCAGATGTATCAAACTGTGCGTACGCCGCAATCCACGCACATTCCTTTTGTACATCACAATCAACGTGGAATTGAGCGCACATGAGAGAGTGGCCGACTCCGCCTTTGACACGCCTCCATATAAATATGCAAATTCATTTAAATATGCCCTGCACGTTAGGAATGTCGTCTTTGCTCTATTGCAAATCATGTCGAAACGTGGAAAAAAGAGTAACTTCACGGACTGTGAACTGGAGACACTTCTGAGTGACGTAGAGAGGCACAGAAAAAGGTTTTGTTTGGCACGCTCAGCGCACAACAAACCGTCCAATTTTAAATGAGAAGTTGACCAAGCTATTCTAACATGCCTAAATAGGTCAGTGGGTAGCGTGTTCGCCTTCCGTCCCAAAGATCATGAGTTCGATTCCCGCATGGTACAACGTTCTTTCTTTTTTTTTAATTCATTCCAGATTTAAAGAACACAAGAAAACTATTTAGAAAGAACAACATGAAATGAAACAATACATGAAATGAAGGAAAAAGAGGATTTCTTGTGGGTTTTTTTTTTAAAATAGTTTTCTTGTGTTCTTTAATTCTGGAATGAATTAAAAAAAGAAAAACGTTGTTTTCATTTAAATATACCCTGCAACAGAGGAATGTCGTCTTGTCCCATCATGCATCACGTTCTTCAACTGCTAAAACAGCTAAAAATGAACAGAAAACAAGAATTTAAGCTGTGCAGAACTATTCAGTCTTTCTGTTTTTTATATTTTTTGCAGGTTATATTCTGATTGCGTCCATGTGGATGTAATAATTGTTAATCATGTGTGTTTGGGTGGAAATAATAATTATTTTCCCATCATGAACAGTTTCCAGAATCACCTGTAAGTGTCGCCAAAGGAACAAAAACCACAGAAACGTGCGTACGCCAGCATTGGAGCTGCCGTGGCTGTGCGCACATTTCCACGTTCAGTTCTGTTTTGATACATACGGAGTTTTGCGTGGATAATGGCGTACGCACGGTTTTTGTGCGTACGCACCGTTGATACATGAGGCCCCTGGTTTCTTGATGATGGGGGTGATGGCAGCAGATTTGAAGGCTGTGGGGACAATGCCAGAGGTTAGGGAGGAGTGGATGATATTAGTGATGATAGGGAGCAGAGACGGGAGACAGGATTTAACAAGAACTGTGGGAAATGGGTCAAGTTGACAGGATGAGGACTTAGACCTGCTGATAATGTCAGCAATGTCATCAGCAGAGGGGAGGGAGAAGACAGAGAAAGGGAGGGAGGGGGGAGTTCAACGAGGATGCTGGGGGCAGTATTTGGTCCAAGGTGTTTATGAATTGAAATAATCTTTTCATTGAAATATGACATCAGGGAGTTGCAAAATTCTGTGGAAACCATGTGAGAGGGTAGATAGTTAGGAGATGAGACAGAACGGTGAAGGAGTGAGAACAACGTTTTTGAATTACCAACATTGGAACTGATGATGTCTGAGAAGTACGGTAGCTGGATTTGGCTTGAGAAATACTGTTCTTGTAATGGATGAGGTGGTTTGCATAAAGTTCCTTGTGAATTGTGAGACCAGATTTTTTATAGAGACGCTCTAGCCGCCGACCTTTGGTTTTCAGGGAGCGGAGTTCTGGAGTGAACCAGGGTGCAGAGTTGGAGAAGGAAACAGTCTGAGTTTTCAGAGGAGCAACAGAGTTAAGGATGTTGGTGAGGCTGGTGTTGTATAATGTGACAAGATCATCTGGGTTGGAGGAGTTGAAAGTGGAGAGGGTATTATTAATATCAGATAAAAGAATGTCATGGTTGATATTCTTTATATTACGTAAGGAAAGAGTGCGTTGAGGTTTATCTGAGGAAAATTATTATATATGCAATTATATAATTTGAATACCTTTTAATGTGTTTAATATTGTTTGAGGGGGTAATGGGGTGGGGTGGGGGTCGGGAGGGCAGGTGCTCTTGCCACCCTTGACGAGATGTCACCCTGGGCAGCCTGTATTGCCCATATCAAAGTCAAAGTCAAAGTCAACTTTATTGTCAGAACTGCAATATGTACAGGGCATACACAGGATTGAAATTGCGTTTCTCTCAGTCCCTTGGTGCAACAGTAACCATCTAAACACTAAAACATTTAATAAACATAAGCATAAAATAGTAAAAGTGTAACACTGTCCTGAGTTTTTTCATAGTAGTATAAAAGTATGAAAATTTACACCAACACTGAAACACCAAACACCCCTAAAACACCAAACACCCAATGAACATAAGCATAAAATGAAATAATAAAAGTGTAATACTGTCCTGAGTTTTTTCATAGTAGTATAAAAAGTATAAAAAGTATATCTATAAAATAAACTGAAGGTTCTAGCATTGACATTTGCAAAGAGTGGCACAGCAGCATATGAGTTAATGTACACAGTATATGTATGAGGTAGTTGATGTTGGTATAGAGGCAAAGTGGCATATGCAGTAAGGCACATAAGGCACATTTGGCATCCTTAGATAAGGCTAGTCAGAGAATACTGTATATGTATCAGCAGTAGTGTAGATATAAAAGTAGTGTAAATGTAAACAGTAGTAATAAATGTAAAACAGTAGTAATAAATGTAAACCGTATTAATAAATGTAAACAGTGAATGTAAACAGTAGTATGACTATAGGCAGTAATGTAATACAAACATTAGTGCAAATATGAGAAGTAGTGCAAACTGAATGAGCACATGACCGAGAGTTTAGTGAATAACCCGTTTGATGACACAGAGTCCAGTGTTAAAATCTTTGTGTTGAGTGGTAATGTGTGAGAAAGTTTTTCGTGTTAAGGCAGTTCCAATGGGAGGGGAGGCAGAGCAGGCAGAATGTTTAGCATTCTGACTGCCTGATGGAATGAATTATCAGAAACTGCCACTGATCCTGAATTAGTAAGATAACCGGTTTTGCTGTACAAATTAACATGATTCCTCATTGTTGGGGTTGATTGAACTGGATGTCTTAAAGAAATCAAGGGTGAGTTGAACCTACATTGTACTACAAGGCTTATGTGAACAACTTCAAAACAAATAGCTGTTTAAGTCTGTTTGGAGATCATTCAGATCTGTCTAATAGTTATTTACACAGTGCTGCAAATCTGATTGTATGAGTTTAAGTTTGCAACTCAAGTCAAAAATAAATTAATGATGCAGTTTTTTTCCTGCCAGAAGAGTGCTGTTTCTAATTATGTAATAGTTATTACAAAACATCCTGAAGTTTCCATGTGCAGCAAGAGTGTGAGTTTATGTGCGTAAATCTTTTGGTGTGTGTGTGTGTGCATGTACGAGTGTGTAATGTCTCTTGCCTGCTGACATCAGCAGTAAACAAAAACAGACATTTCTAGAGCATCTTATTAGTCACTAAAATCGGATGAAAGCAAAATGCAAACAGCCTCCTTTTATAGGATGTATCAGCTCAACATGAATTACATCCTAACAACCAGATTTAATTTTATTCAGTGCTCATGAAGATGAAGTGGATAATTATGAAAACTAATCACATGGGAGTTGGCTTTTTGTTATATCTTGATTAAATAAAAACATTTAATGAGCTATAAAATCATGTATGTGAACAACAGCTGAAAAAAGCAAAGGCAAAAAAAATCCCATAAGTACGGTAATGAGAAAGTTATGAATCAAAAACAAATCAGCATTTTTGAAGCTGTATTTTCATCTATTCATTTTTAGTAGATTAAGAATATAATGTATATTCCATTACAGCTGTTTTTATGACTTTTGGCTTTTTCCACTTTTTTGTACGGTAATCACATCATATGAATGTGATATGTGCCAGGGTCATCTTCATGTCTATTAGGCCCCACTCTCTCCTCACTAGGGTCCTGGAAGTGATATTGGAGTTTTGCCCATCTAATTTCCATATCTTTTGTGGACTTGTAATGGAATTTGCCCATGTTCCCAAGGGCACCCTGTGGTCCATGTGTATGAGACTGGGAGTTTATTACTACATGCCATTATTTCCCTAAACAAACTGTTTGAAAGAATGGTTCACATTGCTGACAGAAAGTTGGACAACTTTAATGTGAGAAGTGAACTCTGTCATAGCTGCTCATCGTCACTGATTCTGTTTATATTTTTTATGGACAAAATTTACTGGTGCATCCAGAGAGCTGAGGTTTGGTTTGGTGACGTCATGATTCTGTCTCTATTTGCAGATCATGCGGTTCTATTTGCTTTGCTGTGCCATGATCTTCAGCTTTCACTTGAGCATCCACAGCTGAGTGTTAAGCAGCTGGAATAAAGTCAAAGTCAAAGTCAAAGTGAACTTTATTGTCAGAACTGCAATATGTACAGGACATACACAGGATTGAAATTGCGTTTCTCTCAGTCCCTCGGTGCAACAGTAACCATTTAAACACTAAAACACTGAAACATTTAATAAACATAAGCATAAAATAGTAAAAGTGTAACACTGTCCTGAGTTTTTGCATAGTAGTATAAAAGTATGAAAATTTACACCAACACTAAAACACTAACCATTCAATGAACATAAGCATAAAATGAAATAATAAAAGTGTAATACTGTCCTGAGTTTTTGCATAGTATTATAAAAAGTATAAAAAGTATATCTATAAAAGGCCAGCACCTCTAAATATAAGGCTATATCGCTAATTTGTGGAATGAATTGACCTTGGAGAAGGATACAAGCTCGGTCTGGCATTGTGAATGCAAAATTTGGCAGTTAGGACTTGCCAGTGAGACATACCAGCAGAACTATGAAGGCAGACATGGAAATTCAAGCTGATAATATGGGATTCCTGCATGGGTTTTCTCAGTCATTCTTCTCTTTCACAGCAAATCAGCTCAACTCTCTACGCCTGCTGCTGCCTGAGGAGACCTGATCTGGAGCTGTATATAAATGCCTACTAGACATCTCTTCAGTGCCAGGACATCAACTACTTTATTGTAACTCATGTTCAGCCAACTAAACACTTTCATTACAGCCGGTCCTCAGCACCTGTGATCTCTCCAGGGCCTTCGACGTCCTGCTCCTTCAAGTCCTCCCAAGGACCTCACCTCTCCTCATCATACTGCAGCCATCAAACAAACCAGCTTGGGTCAACCTGTTCCTCTCTCCACCACCTCT
>JBBPBX010008036.1:48181-63590 GCA_038048925.1 Garcialebias charrua
TGTTGTAATATGAGCAGCTGCGCACGAAGGGGACTCAACTGAGGTCGCTGATTGGTCACTTGCTGACACGCCTACTGAAATGATTGACAGCTCATGAGACACGAGTGCTGGCTTTGGTCCAGACGAACAGCTGTTTGCTCCGCTGCTGCGCGGCGGTCTTTTATCACTTTATATGTTATATAAACTTCTAAAAAATAAAAACAGGGAGCGCTATTCCAGCAGCCCATAGCCAACCAGGAAATACTTAAAACCTCCCGCTGCCAGGTAGGACATGAATTCATTCATTTCATTCATGGAGTGAACGGAGGATGAAGCGATTACTTGACTTTAGGCAAAAAAACAAAAGAAAAGGCCCGATCAGCGATAAAGAAGAGGAATTTAATTCATTTGTGTAACATACAAAACAGTCCGGCGCCGGGGAAGTTTATGGTCAGACACCGCGCAAGCGTGCGCGGTCGTAAAATTGGAGCTTGGCGCGTTCGCGCGAGCGTTCAAAGGCTTGTACAAGCGGCGCACGCACGGCGCTCACACAGCGGGGCGCCGCGCTCGCTCGAGCGCGGAGCTCTGCGCCGGCCCTTAGACTTAGACTTAGATCCTCCCGCGCTCGAGAGCGCATTGGGCGGCAAGCTGTTTCCATTGATCTCTATCCTTGGCGATCATCTCCACCGTGCTCGGGTTGAAGCCTTGTACTTTCAGGTCTTTCTCAAAGGATCGTCTCCACGTCAGTTTGGGTCTGCCTCTCTTTCTGTTTCCTTGTGGTTTCCAATTGAAGGCAATCTTTGGTAGTCTCTGTGCTTCCATTCTCAGTACATGTCCTGCAAACTTGAGCTTCCTTAGCTTAAGCTGGTGAAGATTCTCAGTCGTCCAGGACATGATAAATCAAAAACGCGTTCAATACAAGATCAACAGTCCAGTTGATCTTGTATTGAACGCCTTTTTGATTCCTTAGCTTAATTGTTTGGCTCATGGGTATGGTATGTGTCCTGCGATAGACTTCTGCATTTGTAATCCGATCTAGGTATGTAATCTTCAGTATCTTTCGCAGGCATCTTTGTTGGAATGCATCCAATTTCTTGGCCATCTTTACTGACATCTTCCATGTCTCACTGGCATACAAGGCTGTGGGGATAACCACTGCTTGCAGCAGTCTGACCTTAAGATACGTGGATATGGATTTACTTGCCCATATTGATTGCATTCTTCTGAATGTTGACGCTGCCTTACCGATGCGGGTGGTAATATCAGCATCTACGTTGCCATCGTCAGTTATGGCACTTCCAAGGTAGACAAATTTCTGTACCTTCTCAGCTGATGATTGATCTATTGTTATCTGTATGTTTGGCTCTGTGTGCCCAACCTGCATAACCTTTGTTTTCTCTACGTTTATTTTCAAACCAATCCTTTTAGCATTTTCTTGTAGGGCTTGTGTCATATCTTGAAGCACTGGTTGAGTGTCTGCCAGTAGGACTATATCGTCTGCAAAGTCTAGATCCGTTAAGTTCTCATTTGTCGTCCATTTTATTCCAAAATTTGTTTTGCACATGGCTATTCTCATTACATAGTCTATGGCGAGGAGGAACAAGAATGGAGATAGTGGGCAACCCTGTCTTACTCCAGTGAGTATTTCAAAGTAATCTGTGGTGCCTGCTTCTACCTTCACACAGCAGCTGGCGCCATCATACAAATTTTGGAAGATCTCTACATACATCTCGGGTATACCATAGCTTTGCACGATGTCCCACAAGCTTATTCTGTGTATGCTGTCAAATGCTTTTTGGAAATCGATGAAATTCATAGCTATAGGTTTTTGGAACTCTATGCATTGCTCTATGATGTTTCTTAGCACAAAAATCTGGTCACTGCATGATCTGTTGGGACGGAATCCCGCTTGTTCTTCTCTGAGTTCTTTGTCAACGGCGTCTCTCAAGGGCGAGGCAGACCTCTGCGTTGTTGCCAGCGCCGCTCGACGCGCGCCGCTGCGCGCAGGCTGATCACAGCAGAGCTCTGTGTGAGCAGCTGCTCGCGGAGCGTTTACCTACAGGACAAACTGAGGTCGCTGATTGGTCATTTGCTGACACGCCTACTGAAATGATTGACAGGTCTGAAAGTGGTGAGAAAAGCCACAGGCTGCGCAGCGTTTTTCTATGTTTATATGTTAATAAAAAGTTAAAATAAATAAAATAAAAACAGGGAAGGCTGCTCCTGCAGCCCACAGCCCACCAGGAAATATTTAGAAGCTGGCGTATCCACGTTGGACATGAGTTTAATAATAATAATAATAATAATCATTTTATTTAACCCTTGTGCGATCTTAACATTCTGTTTACTCCCCTTGTCCTACGGGTCAAAAATGACCCGCACAACCAAAGACCCAAAATAAAGCAGCTTTATTGAACTTTAAATCCAAAATCCATTTTCCACGATGAAACAACCTATTTATCAATGCATCTCAATTATTTATTTTTTTTTTATTTTTTTTATCATGTATTTTTGTTACACAATACAAAAAGACAATCACCAGTTAACAGTATTACACTTTTTTTTTTACCACAAACCAACTGTCAAAACAGTTTTCTTTTACACAGTAAAGGTTTATTATGGCTATTATATAAATGTAAAGTAATTATTTCTGAATTATTTATATTGAAAGGGAAAAAACAGTCAACAATCTGGAACTTTTTTGTCACGTTTATTTTTTAAATATTTTTTAGGAAGTGAATTATAAAAATACTTCTCTCATAACACAACAAAAAAACAAAATGTTGCTTGATTTTGTGAACAATTTTCAACTTCTACTATATTTATCACATGTAGGACAGTATGTGAGCCCCTTCTTGTTTGCTCTGGTGATGGACCGACTAACAGATGAGGTCAGGCAGGAATCCCCATGGACTATGATGTTTGCAGATGACATTGTGATATGTGGTGAGAACAGGGAACAGGTGGAAGAGAACTTGGAGAGGTGGAGGTATTCACTTGAAAGAAGAGGAATGAAAGTCAGCCGTAGTAAGACAGAGTACATGTGTGTGAATGAGAGGGAGGCCAGTGGAACAGTGAGGCTACAAGGAGCAGAGGTCACAAAGGTGCAGGACTTCAAGTACTTGGGGTCCACTGTCCAGGAAAATGGGGAATGTGGTAAAGAGGTGAAGAAGAGAGTCCAGGCAGGATGGAGTGGATGGAGAAAAGTTTCAGGAGTGATTTGTGACAAAAAGGTGTCAGCAAAGGTCAAAGGAAAAGTTTACAAGACAGTGGTGAGACCAGCTATGTTGTATGGTCTGGAGACAGTGTCATTGACAAAAAGACAGGAGAAAGAACTGGAAGTAGCAGAAATGAAGATGCTGAGGTTCTCCTTAGGAGTGACAAGGATGGATAAGATCAGGAATGAGATCATCAGAGGTACAGCACATGTTGAACAACTGGGAGATAAAGTTAGGGAGGCCAGACTGAGATGGTTTGGACATGTCCAGAGGAGGGACAGTGGGTATATTGGTAGAAGGATGTTAGAAATGCAGCTGCCAGGAAAAAGACACAGAGGAAGGCCAAAGAGGAGATATATGGATGCAGTTAGAGAGGACATGAAGGTAGTTGGAGTGAGGACAGAGGATGCAGAGGACAGAGTGAGGTGGAGGAGGATGACTCGCTGTGGCGACCCCTGAAAAGGGAAAAGCCGAAAGAAGAAGAAGAAGAAGGACAGTATGTGTGAACGTGAGAATGGGCTTTGCAGATGTGTTTCTCACATGTGCAGCACACAGCTTTTGTCTTGCAGTCCTTCTTCCAGGGGCAGAACTGGCACCTTTTTCTTTTGACTGACCCAGCTGCAGCCTTTATTATTTCTTAGTTTGTTTTTTTGTTTTGCTTGGCAGCTTGTGTGATGTGAGGGGTTAGCTGCAGATCAAGAGTGCAGGTGCAGGTCAAATGCAAGTTCTAGTGTCTTTGATGTGTGTGTGTGTGTGTGTGTGTGTGTGTGTGTGTGTGTGTGTGTGTGTGTGTGTGTGTGTGTGTGTGTGTGTGTGTGTGTGTGTGTGTGTGTGTGTGTGTGTGTTAGAGAGAGTTTGTGTGTGGCCTTTGAACTTTTTTCTGGTGTTTAAATGCCTTTATAATTCACGGGTCAAAAATGACCCATAGGACGATCTTTGGACCCTAGTGGTGTACAGCCCACATGTAAACCTAGACAAAAACAAAGTATCACTTTTTGTAATGATGGGGTCACTTTAGGAAAAGTCATAAAATTTCAAGTTGGAAAAATATAGTTTAAGGTATTTTTTCTATAGCTAAACATGGTAGCGGGTCACTTTTGACCCGCAGGACAACACAAGGGTTAAAAGCGCCTTTCATGACACCCAAGGACACTTAACAAACCAACACAGTGAATACAGAGCAAACATTATCAGCGACAAATTGAAATATAAAATACATAAAGGATATAAAATGGAAGATAAAAATACATTTAGTAAAGTTAATGATAAGCTAGTCTAAAGAGATGGGTTTTCAGGGCAGTCTTGAACAGAGAAAGGGAGGTGGTGTTTCGAAGGTCGGGCGGTAGAGCGTTCCAGAGGTGAGGGGCAGAGCAGGTGAAGGCCCTGCTCCCCATGGTGGAGAGGCGGGCAGAGGGTACATGGAGTTGTAGTGAAGAGGAGGACCTGAGAGAGCGTGATGGGATGGAGATTTGTAGGAGGTCGGATAGATAAGGTGGGGCAAGGTTGTGGATAGCTTTGAACGTGAGAAGTAGAATTTTGAAGATGATGCGTGATTTGACCGGGAGCCAGTGGAGCTGCTGCAGGACAGGAGTGATGTGGTTATAGTAGGAGGTTTGAGTGATGACACGGGCAGCTGAGTTCTGGACCATCTGTAACTTGTGGAGAGATTTGTTGGGGAGGCCGTAGAGAAGGGAGTTGCAGTAGTCAATACGGGAAGTCACAAGACTGTGCACCAGGATGGCTGTGGAGCGGGGCGTGAGAGAAGGACGGAGACGGTTAATATTACGGAGGTGGAAATAGGCAGACCGAGTAATATTGTTGATGTGTGAAGTGAAGGAAAGAGTGGTGTCGAGGATGACACCGAGGCTCTTGACCTGAGGGGAGGGGGATAGCAGAGAGTTGTTAAGGGGGACGAGAAGATGTTCTGATTTTGAAATAGAGTTTTTGGTACCGACGAGAATGACTTCTGTTTTGTTGCTGTTTAGTTGAAGGAAATTGTTAGAAAACCAGTGATTAAGCTCAATGAGACAGTCGGTGAGGATGGAGGGCGGGTGGGTGGAGTTAGGTTTTGATGACAGGTAGAGCTGCGTGTCAGAGTCAGAGTCAGAGTCAGAGAGAATTTATTGTCATTTGCACCGCATGTAGTACATGTGTTGAAAACGAGATTATGTACACAGGGTCCCAGTTACATCCAACAACAAATGCAAGAGAAAAACAATAATAACATCTAGGATTAACTAAGAGAGACATCAGCTAGTAATACACTAAGCCCTAATGTAGTAGAAAAACATCATTATAAACAGCAGCACGAACATGAGCAGATGGTCACAGATGAACGCAGATAGTCACAGATGAACGCAGCAACAAGAAACAGATCAGTATCAGCATGATGTGACATTTTGCAGTGTTTATTCTTATTATTTATTTATTCATGAGTCTGACAGCCTCAGGGTAGAAGCTGTTCCTCAGTCTAGTGGTTCTACATTTGATGCTCCTCAACCTCCGTCCCGAGGGGAGTGGTGCAAAGAGTGAGTGTGCTGGGTGAGTGAGGTCTTTCATGATGCAGGTGGCTCTTTTTCTGCATCTGGAGGTGTAGATGTCTGTGATGGTGGGGAGACTGACTCCCACAGACTTCTGTGCAGCCTTCACCACTCTTTGTAGAGCTTTCCTCTCTGCAACTGTGCAGCCTCCATGCCACACGTTGATGCTGGAGCACAGGACGCTCTCCACTGCACACCTGTAGAACGAGGTGAGGACTGAGCTTCTCAGACCGGCTCGTCTCAGCCGTCTGAGGAAGTAGAGTCTCTGATGACCTTTCTTGATCAGGCTGGTGGTGTTATTGCTCCAGCTGAGGTTATCATTCAAGTGTACACCCAGGTACTTGTAACTGGAGACCACCTCCACCGCAGATCCACCTATATACAGTGGGGTGTGGGTGTGTTTGTTCCTTCTGAAGTCCACAATCATCTCCTTCGTCTTCTTCACATTCATGTGAAGGTTGTTCTCTTTGCACCAGCTCTCCAGATGTTCCACCTCCTGTCTGTAGCTGGATTCATCATTATCTGTGATGCATCCCACCACAGCTGTATCATCTGCAAACTTAACAATATGACAGCCTGGATGTGTGGCTGTACAATCATATGTGAGCAGAGTGAACAGAAGAGGGCTCAGCACACATCCTTGAGGAGAGCCAGTGCTGAGGGTGATGGTGGAGGAGGAGAAGTTGTGGATCTTCACGGACTGTGGTCTGTTTGTTAAGAAGTCTAGTACCCAGTTACAGATGGAGGGGCTTAGTCCAAGTGTGGATAGTTTGTCTATCAGAGTTTGGGGGATCATGGTGTTGAAGGCAGATGTGAAGTCCACAAAGAGCAGACGCACGTATGAGTCCTTCTGATCCAGGTGGGTGAGAGCAGTGTGGACCACAGAGGAGATGGCGTCCTCTGTTGATCGGTTCTCACGGTATGCATATTGATGAGGGTCCTCGCTGATGTTGACGGCTGTCTTGATGTGGGACATGACCAGTTTCTCAAAACATTTAGCGACTATCGGGGTGAGAGCCACCGGTCTATAGTCATTCAGACCAGTCACTGTGGAGCTTTTTGGGACTGGGATGATGGTGGCAGTCTTCAGGCAGGTGGGAACTGACTCCAGTGAAAGTGAGGTGGTGAAGATGTCAGCCAGCACCTCACAGAGCTGGTCCGCACATTCCTTCATCAGTCATCAGCATAACAGTGGAAATGGAGTTTAGTTCACTTGTGACAAGTTCATTCATTCCTCCTCATCGGAGGAGGAAGTGAATGGTGACCGCTTAAAGCGATCACTTGACTTTTGGCAAAAAAACAAAAGAAAAGTCCGATCAGCGATGAAGAAGGGATATTTAATACATTTGTGTCTCATACAAAACAGTCCGCCACCGGGCAGTAATTATGAGACAACGCGCGCGCGTGAGCGGTCGTAAAATTTGAGCTTGGCGCGTTCACGCGAGTGTTCAAAGGCTTGTGCAGCGGCACTCGCACGGCGCTCACACGGCGTGGTGCGGCGCTCGCTCCAGCGCGGAGCTCTGCCTCGCCCTTTAGTCTGTTTAACAGCACCGCACAGAATAGTTTCCCTGGTACCGAAAGTAGCGTTGTTCCTCTCCAGTTTCCGCATTCGCTTAGGTCTCCTTTCTTTGGTATCTTTATTATGGTTCCTTTTCTCCATTCTGTGGGTGTTGTTTTCTTGTTCCAGCATGCGTTATATAGGTCCGTCAACTTCTCTACCATTGCCTCACCGCTATGTTTAAGCAATTCTGCCGATATATTGTCGTTTCCTGGTGATTTGTTGTTTTTAAGTTTGTTGATTGCTTTTGTGACCTCTTCTTTTTGAATGTGCCTTGTATTTACTTCTAGGTGTTGTTTTGTGTACTTTTCTGTAAATGTAAGAGGTTGTGCTGGTTCAGGCTGGTTCAGTGTTTCCTGGAAATGTTCTACCCAGCGGGCATTTCTTTCTATTTCTGTCTTTATCGTTTTTCCGTTTTTGTCTTTGGTTGGTACTTCGCCACTGTTTCCCGTGCCTCCTAGGTAGGGATGCACCGATACCAGATTTTTGAAAACCAAGTACAAGTACAAGTACTTACATTAAAGTCAAAGTCAAAAGTCAAAGTCAACTTTATTGTCAGAACTGCAATATGTACAGGACATACACAGGATTGAAATTGCATTTCTCTCAGTCCCTCGGTGCAACAGTAACCATTTAAACACTAAAACACTGAAACATATAATAAACATAAGCATAAAATAGTAAAAGTGTAACACTGTCCTGAGTTTTTGCATAGTGGTACAAAAGTATGAAAATTTACACCAACACTAAAACTAAAACACTAAACATTTAATGAACATAATACTGTCCTGAGTTTTTGCATACTAGTATAAAAAAAGTATAAAAAGTATAACTATAAAATAAACTAAAGGTTCTAGCATTGACATTTGCAAAGTGGCAAAGCAGCATATGAGTTAATGTACACAGTATATGTATGAGGTAGTAGTTGATGTTGGTATAGAGGCAAAAGTGGCATATGCAGTAAGGCACATTGGGCATCCTTAAATAAGGCTGGTCAGAGAATACTGTATATGTATCAGCAGTGGTGTAGATATAAAAGTAGTGTAAATGTAAACAGTAGTAATAAATGTAAGCAGTAGTAATAAATGTAAACAGTATTAATAAATGTGAACATTGAATGTAAGCAGTAGTATGTAAACAGAGAATGTAAACAGTAGTATGACTATAGGCAGTGATGTAATACAAACATTAGTGCAAATATGAGAAGTAGTGCAAACTGAATGAGCACATGACCGAGAGTTTAGTGAATAACCCGTTTGATGACACAGAGTCCAGTGTTAAAATCTTTGTGTTGTGTGGTAATGTGTGAGAAAGTTTTTTGTGTTAAGGCAGTTCAAATGGGAGGGGAGGCAGAGCAGGCAGAGTGTTTAGCATCCTGACTGCCTGATGAACAGAGCTGTCTCTCAGTCTGCTGGTTCGAGCCTGGAGACTTCTCAGTCTCCTCCCTGATGGCAGCAGTCTGAAGCAGCTGTGTAGTGGGTGTGTGGGATCACCTGCCATGCAGAGGGCTTTCCGAGTGAGGCGGTTGCTGTGTAAGTCCTGCAGTGAGGGGAAGGAGGTGCCGACGATCTTCTCAGCTGCTCTCACGATGCGCTGGAGGCTCTTGCGGCAGGATGCAGTACATGCACCAAACCACACAGTGATGCAGCTGGTCAGGACACTTTCTATGGCACCTCTGTAGAAGGTGCACATGATGGGGGTTGAAGCTCCAGCCCTTTTCAGCTTGCGGAGAAAGTAGAGACGCTGGTGAGCCTTCTTGGCCAGTGATGCAGTGTTCCTGCTCCAGGACAGGTCCTTTGAGACATGCACTCCCAGGAACTTGGTGCTGTCTACTCTCTCCACTGCGGTGCTGTTGATGGTCAGAGGGGCATGTTGGGCATCCCTCTTCCTGAAGTCCACAACAATCTCCTTTGTCTTCTCCACGTTGAGAGTGAGATTGTTGTGTCCGCACCACAAGGCCAGGCGGCTCACCTCGTTCCTGTAGTCCGTCTCATCGTTGTTGCTGATGAGACCTACCACTGTTGTGTCGTCCGCAAACTTGATGAAGTGGTTGGAGCTGTATGATGGTGTGCAGTCGTGTGTTAGCAGGGTGAATAGAAGGGGGCTCAGCACACATCCTTGTGGGGCCCCTGTGTTCAATGTGATGGTGCTAGATGTGTTACTCCCGACCCGTACTGTCTGTGGTCTCCCGGTCAGGAAGTCTAGCAGCCAGTTACACATTGAGGTGTTCAGCCCCAGACTGTCCAGTTTAAGGATGAGCTGTTGGGGGATGATGGTGTTGAATGCCGAGCTGAAGTCGATACCAAGTACCGATACAAGTACTAATTAATATTTTTAAAAATCATTCTAATTAACTTAAACTGTTTATTTTCATTAGACACTTCAAACATAAATAAACAAAGTACATTACTATTGGTAATCTGTAAAGTATGTCCAAACTTGTACAAAAAAATAAAATGTTTTACATTTGAACTCTTACATAGTCAATGAAATGAAATGAAACTGGTATCGGGTACTGTAGTATCGGAGCCCTTTTATGAGTACAAGTACAAGTAAACGCACATGGTATCGGACCGATACCCGATACTGGTATCGGTATCGGTGCATCCCTAGGTCTCTGGCTATGCGAAATAGTGTCCTGGTATTGTTTTCATCTGCAGCCTTCTGGGCTTCTTTGCATTTATCTTCTAACCAGATCTTTTTATCTTCCTTGCAGCTTTTTTTACTTGTTTGTTCAACTGTCTATGTTTCTCCTTGGCCTCATTCCTTCCATCCACCATCTGTATCTGATCTCTGTGTTGTTTAGCTTCTCTTCGCTGGTCAATCAGGTTACATGTTTTTGGTCTAATCCAGCTTTCTTTTCTAGTTCCCCTTCTCCAGCCGATCGTTACCTCTGCTGCTTGCTGCACTGCTTCTTGGAAGCATTGCCATTTTTCTTTGATATCATCCTCATCCTGTAGTACCTGGAATCTGTTTGTTGTTTCAATTTCTAGTTTATCCGACCACTCTTTGTCTTTGAGCTTTGCCGTGTCGTAGATCATTGTTTGTGTTTCGTTGTTTCCTTTCTTCAACTTCAGTTTCACTGTTCCTCTCACCAAGTAGTGGCCTGATCCTATATCTGCGCCCCTGCAGCTTTTGACATCTCTGAGCGAGCTGCGCCATCTTCGGTTAATGCAGATATAATCAATTTCATTTAATGTGTTGCCATCTGGGGAGTGCCATGTTTTCTTGTGGATTTCCTTGTGTTTGAAGTATGTGTTTCCAACACATAATTCGTTCATATTGCAGGTCAGTAGTCTGTCTCCGTTATCGTTCGTGTGTGTAGCCGATCCAAAGGGTCCAATTACTCCCTCCCATCCTTGCCTGTTGGATGACAAGATGATAAGAGGATCGCCAATTCCACCATTGTTGCGCAGAAAGATAGTGCAGCAATACCAGAATGGTGTTACCCAGCGTAAATTAGCAAAGACTTTTAAGTTAACATCATCAACCGTGCATAACATCATCAAAAGATTAAGAGAATCTGGAACAATCGCTGTGCGTAATGGTCAAGGCCGTAAAACTCTACTGGGTGTGCGTGATCTCTGGGCTCTTAAACGTCACTGCACCTCAAACAGGAATGCCACTGTCAAGGAAATAACAGAATGGGCTCAGGAATACTTCCAGAAAGCATTGTCAGTGAACACAATCCACCGTGCCATCCGCCGTTGCCAGCTGAAACTCTACAGTGCAAAGAGGAAGCCATTTCTAAGCAAGCTCCACAAGCTCAGACGTTTGCACTGGGCCAGGGGTCATTTAAAATGGAGTGTGGCAAAATGGAAGACTGTTCTGTGGTCAGATGAGTCACGATTTGAAGTTCTTTATGGAACACTGGGACGCCATGTCATCCAGACCAGAGAGGACAAGGATAGCCCAAGTTGTTATCAACGCTCCGTTCAGAAGCCTGCATCACTGATGGTATGGGGTTGCATGAGCGCTTGTGGCATGGGCAGCTTGCATGTCTGGAAAGGCACCATTAATGCAGAGAACTATGTTCAGGTTCTAGAACAACATATGCTCCCATCTAGACGTCATCTCTTTCAGGGAAGACCCTGCATTTTTCAACAAGATAATGCCAGACCACATTCTGCAGCAATCACAACATCATGGCTACGTAGGAGAAGGATCCAGGTACTGAAATGTCCAGCCTGCAGTCCAGATCTTTCACCTATAGAGAACATTTGGTGCATCATAAAGAGGAAGGTGCGACAAAGAAGGCCCAAGACGATTGAACAGTTAGAGGCCTGTATTAGACATGAATGGGAGAGGATTCCTATTTCTAAACTTGAGAAACTGGTCTCCTCTGTCCCCAGACGTCTGTTGAGTGTTATAAGAGAAGGGGGGATGCCACACATTGGTAAAAATGGACTTGTCCCAACTTTTTGGGGATAACATATTTTTCCCTTAAAATGATACATTCTCTCAGTTTAAAATTTTGATCTGTGATTTGTGTTCTATTCTGAATAAAATATTAGATGTTGGCACCTCCACATCATTGCATTCAGTTTTTATTCACAATTTGTTTAGTGTCCCAACTTTTTTGGAATCCGGTTTGTAAAATGCATTTTTTCCATATGTCTAATTCCTTATATCATTTAAAGAGAAGTGTTTGTTTACGCATGGATTTTATTTGCAGGTATGCACCCTCCTGGCCCTCCATTAGCGAGACCCATTCTGCCCAAAGACAGAGGGGCGTTGGACAGAGTCGTTGAGTACCTGGTGGGAGATGGACCACAAAACAGGTAAAAGCCTCTTCTTCAGAAAGCGCAGCATGGAGTTGGCTCTTAATTCTAGAAGCAAAAGAAACTTGTTTTTTATTTGAGCTCAACAAGAAGAGGACTGGAATATTTAAAGACCGTGTAAAGTGAATTTCAACATTTTCTTCAATAAACATTATAAATGTCATAATTGTAATCTTGTAAATGAGTAAAAAGTCTCAAAATTGTAGCTCAATTAATTTTGGAGTTATAGAGCAAACTGTGTATAAACATATTTCTATTTCAGGATTTTTTAGGCGTGTTTTAAACGGGACCGCGTTTCGTCACGCGGTCCTCATTAGTATAGCCCCACCCCCTGCAGCTCCAGCCGTATAAATTCGCCTCGGTGGAGCCGTTCACTCGCGAATCGCAGATAGCATCAGATAGCAATAGCATAGATATTTTGTTCATTGTTAGCTAGCTAATCAATTATGCCTCGTTCGTGCATCTTCCCTGGATGTCGCAATGGTCAGGGCACCCGTACAAATCATAACATGTTTTTATACCGCGTGGTTTTATACCAAGTATCTGTAATGCCTGGATAGGTCAATGGATAAAGCGCTTGCCTTCCGTCCCAAACCCCACGGGTTCAAATCCCGCATGGTACAACTCTTTTTTTTTTTTTTTTTATTCATTCCAGATTAAAAACACACAAGAAAACTATTTACAAAAACAGCGTAACTCTTGGAAAAAGTAGCTGCTGTTACAGACAGAACTCGGATAAAAACAGAGCAGGTTTACTGGATCTCTGCTGCCTGCCTCTCCACAGAGAGTCAGCTCAGGGCAGGGGCAGGACACGAGCGCAGCTGCGCTGAAACCACGCCCACGCACTGACACGCCCCCAGCGTTCCAGGGCAAGGCAAAATCATGTTTTTTCATGATTTTTGAGACTTAATTTTATAAGGTAAACAATGTTTTTAATCAGTCAGATTTAAATGGGTGATTAATAACACATATTTATGCCATGTGACAAACTAAAAAACACATTTAATTTCACTTTACACGGTCTTTAAATTAAATAAATTGTTTGAGTTGGCAAAGGAATACTGTGCTATGATTGGCTCAGCATCGACCTGCATCTCACTATGAGCAGGCCACTGAATGAGATAAGTTGTTGTTTTGTATCTTAAGCTCTATTTGTTTACTCGTAGTAGTGCTAGTTGCAATTTGAGATGTTCATCTTGCTTCTTAGTGGGAAATTAAAAAAACACCAGTTCAAATAAAGTGATTCTGAGTCTTCGTATGTTGTCATGTTCTAATGTATTTGTTCATTTCACTGTATATTTTATCCATTTTGAGTGTGAGTTGTTTCATTGATTTGTAATTTTTCATCTCCTGAGTTCATCCAGATCCTTCAGCTCTTTTATCATTTTAGGCTGAGACCCTTCCTGTGTTTTGATAAAGATGTATCCATTTCTTGTCCATGTTGATGCTATTTTGTTCTGTTTTTTTAACAACCTTGCTTCATGTGCAATGTTTCCATTTTTTTTGGTTAGATGTTCATTTATGTAAACGTTTGATCCCTGCAGATTTTTTTTTGCTTGCATAATTACATAGTTTTTTAACTTCCTGCTAATGAACTTGACGACTACTGACGGATTGAATCTTGGTGATTTACTGGGCAGGGTGTGACAGAACGAAATGTCCCCATGTTCTATGTCAATGTTCCTGTCCTGTAAAAAAGTAACTACATGCTCCTCCAGAGTCTGTAGTTCTTCCTGTGGTGAATTCTCCATTTGGTTAGTGTTAGTAAGAGCTTTTACATATGTCCGACACTTACTAACATCAAGTCCTGAGATCACCAAGTTGTCTTGCTTTGTGTATTGTTCTAAGTCATCTATTTTTTGTTCCAGTTCAGCTATTTTATTGTCTTTGCTAATTATCAGTTCTTTCAGTTGTCTTATTTCATTAACCAGACCGGCCTGGGAATCTATTTTTGCTGATAATTTTGCTAGTTCTTCACCCATAAAGTTGAGTGATTGTTTAAAGTCTTGCATTTCTGCTGAGTTGTTTCCCTCCGACTCTGGTGACTTTTGTCCTCTATTTCTCGTCATACTTACAGAGTTTGTAATCTAGTGGTAGCAGGTCTCTGGTTGATGGTTTGTTTGCTGAACCACGTGGCCCTTCCACGAGGCTCACAGGCCTAACGATGGTGGCTGTGGCCCAATACCCAGATCAGCAGTTATCAGATCAGAACTCACGGTTTCAGCAGCCTGCAGCAATCAGATATGTTATCCGAAGAGGTTTGCTAATTAGCCCGGCTCAGATTGCGGTCCTCCTCCGATGTTAGCCCAGTTAGCATAGCACGTAGCTCCAAGTGCAGCTCTAATGCTAGCCCAGCTCCAGTAAAAGTAAATATGGACATATTTAAGAGCAAACCGAGCTAAAATCAAACGGCAAGTTTTGTTTGTGTTCATTTACTTTCCTTTTTTCTGTTCTCTGTGGACAAGTGTTGAACATGGCAGGGCTGCTTTCACACAACGCTGAATGTTTGGGCTGTCTGATTGGAGAATAGCCAAATGTGTTTGTTTGCATGTGCATTTACATGTGTGTAGTTTCTTTATATTGTGCTTCTTTTTGACTTACCTGTATTTCAAATGTGATTAGAAGTTAAATTGACCATATAAATTCATGCAACACAGTGGAAAGGCTTTTACCCAAAAATCTGCTAAATGTGACAACAAACTGTGATGCACAAAGGCCAACCTTAAAGGTGCACTCTGCAGTTTTTGTAGAACGCAGCACTTAGAAACATTTTCAACAGGGAAAGCATTCTGGTCCCTCTCCACTCAGAGCCATATATGGCTCTGCTCCCCCTTGCTCTCGCTGCAGTTTCTGAATGCTCCGCCTCCACTACATGTCTTGTGGCAACCGCTGCAAAGTTATGTGATTATATGTTAATAAAACGTTCTAAAAAATAAAATAAAAACATGGAGCGCTGGTCCAGCACACCAGAACACCATGAAATCTGCAGAGCCTCGCGCAGCCACGTTGAACCCGAGTTTAATTTGCTCGTGACAAATTCATCCATTTCCTCATTTCAGTCATGGAGTCAGTGGAGGAGGAAGCGATCACTTGACTTTTGGCAAAAAAAACAAAAGAAAAGTCCAGATCAGGGATGAAGAAGGGGAATTTAATACATTTGTGTCACATACAAAACAGTTTTGCATCGCTTTGCAATCCTTTGAACGAGAACCTGCGCGGCCGCTGGGGCTGGGACAGGCGGGGGCGTGGGTTAGGAGCGTGAGAAGTGAGAAGCTCTGTTTTTATTGGCTGGTTAAAAACTCTGTTTTTATTGGCTGGTTAACGGCGGGTCAC
>JBBPBX010008037.1:0-11343 GCA_038048925.1 Garcialebias charrua
ATTTATTCTTTATTAAAAACAACAACAGCTACTGACCTCAGAGATTTGTTTCACACAAGCTAAACGAAAACCTTTGGTCCCAGGTCCTCCTGGGTGTCCTGGTGCCAAGGGCTTAGATGGTCTTCCAGGGGACAAAGGCCCTCCAGGATGCCATGGACCCCCAGGTATGTGAACCGGTGCTCAGCTGGACTCTCGGTCAGTTCTCCAAAACCATCCTCTCAGACTTAAAATCTGATTTTTGTCCTCAGGACCTAATGGGCCTCCTGGAAATCCTGGTCCAGCTGGTCCTAAAGGGAACCAGGGACAGGATAGGATTCCTGGACCTCCTGGAGAGAAAGGAACCATGGGAGGTAAAACAGCTCATGTTGGATTATGACTAGGTTTGAGGGGTCCATTAGATCTTGTAGAAGCAGATGTTGGGCAGGTAGACCAGATCTAACTGGATGTTGGAGGGTGGGAGGAGACTTAAAACTCAGTCTGTGGTCTTTGAATCATAAGAACAAAAGACAAACTTATAGTTTCATATAATTATAAGCAGTCATGTATTTGCTGTTGGTTGGATGTCAAAGTCCAACCTTCGCCTCTTTGAGCATTTGTGAAACTGTCGTCTTTAGTTGTTCTGCTGCCTGTGATGAGTCCTGATCAATAACATTCAAAACCCAGGTATGTGGTTTTATTTGGGCAATATAAATAATAATAACCCTGAATTAAAACTGGGCCGTTCCACTGGTAGAACAACTCATTTGGGTTACAGCGTCTGCACGAAACTCCGCCCACTTTTAGATGAAAGCAACCCCTTGACTTTGACTGGCACTGCAGTAAATGAAATTTGCTAACAACAATTAAATATCCAAATGCTTTTTGTAAAAAGGACTAGTACTTATAATCTCAAGGGAACTGATCTTTTTGTTATGCCACAACACAGAACCAGTTTAAAGAGTAGGTCTACTTTAGTTCAAGGAATAAGACTGTGGAATGGTTTGGAACCTGATATTAAAATTGCATCATCAATATCTTTATTTAAGAAAATGATTAAAATAAAAATTTTGAACAAATATTCATAAATTAAATCATCTACAAACTACTATATATGGTATATATATGGTATTATGTGAGAAATCATTTATAATCTTATTTTGTGATTGCTATTTGAATTGATTGTATGAATTAATTTTGTTGAAGAAGTGGCAGATATAACAAGATTTTTTTCTTCTTCTGCCTCCTTTCATTTCATGTATTTTTGATTTTATATTGTGTTTTTTGTAAACAGTATTTTGTGTTTTTAAACTTTTGAAATGAATAAATTGATTGATTGATTGATTGATTGACAATACTTTGTGACTAAATATTCTGTATGTCAGTCAAACCATTGTTTATATTCCTGATTATATTGTTATTGTTTATTTTGTTTATTTATATATTGTTTTTAAAAATTTAGGAACTTTTTGTGTGAATCTTTTTATCTGTTGCTGCTGTTACAATTGAATTTCCCACCTGTGGGACAATAAAGGCTGTTTCTATTTCTATCATAAAAAAAGAAAAACACATTAACTTTAGGAACAGAGAGGTGTGTGAACACTGAACGATGATATAGAGTTCACTCGTCTGTCAGACAGTGACACTGTTTACTGTAAAAATACCAACAGAAAAGATAATATCATCCTCAGAGAAGATCTTTCTTACCTTCATGAAGTATGCTGGTGAAGATTCTCAGTCGTCCAGGACATGATGAAATCAAAAAAGGCGTTCAATACAGGATCAACTGGACTTTATTTGTTGCAGAAAACGTTTCGACTTCTGTCCAGAAGTCTTTTTCAATTCTGAATGGAAGCTGTGAGAACGAGAAGTTTTATACAGGCTTACAAGTCACGCACCAACATATGAAATTGGAAACTGAAAAAACACCACAAATTAACTAACATGCCCATTCTATTTAAATTGACAAAACGACACATCCCAGCTTAAAAGGGGGTTTGTAACACATACATGTAAATTGAAAGATCACACCTAACAGTAGGAGGTTCCCTTGAGGTCTCTGTTAGAAGACACAAAACTGTATGTAAATTGACAAACAACACCTCCCAAACAACAAAAGAGGCTGCTCAGAGAACTTTGTTAGTCTAATTTACAGACAAGGCATCCCTGCTCCCATCCGGTGTAAAACGTTTCGGAATCAAATCCAAAACTGAGTTATAGGTCTTAGACAGTTGAAATCTCAGACCTCCTCCTCTGTTAAGAGAAGGTTTTTCTCTCTTAACATACACAGCTTCCTTTACCCCCCTCTCAAACCATCTGTGTTCTCGGTCCAAAATTTGAACATTCTGGTCCTCAAAGGAGTGTCCCTTGTCCGTGAGGTGAAGGTGAACAGCTGAGTTTTGTCCAGAGGAGGTTGCTCTCCTATGTTGAGACATTCTTTTGTGGATAGGTTGTTTCGTTTCTCCGATGTAACGGTCTGAGCAGACTTCGCTGCATTGGACTGCATAAACCACCCCACTCTGTTTGTGTGTGGGGGTTCTGTCCTTCGGATGCACCAGCCTCTGTCTGAGAGTCCGGCTGGGTTTGAAGTGTACTGGGATGTTGTGTTTGTTGAAAATCCTTCTGAAATTCTCTGAGACTCCAGCAACATAAGGAATGACAATGTTTTTCCGTCTGTTAGACTTTTTCTGTTCATTATTGTGTTTAACAGATTTCCTTGCTGACTTGACAAGTCAGACTAGTCCCCCACACACAAACAGAGTGGGGTGGTTTATGCAGTCCAATGCAGCGAAGTCTGCTCAGACCGTTACATCGGAGAAACGAAACAACCTATCCACAAAAGAATGTCTCAACATAGGAGAGCAACCTCCTCTGGACAAAACTCAGCTGTTCACCTTCACCTCACGGACAAGGGACACTCCTTTGAGGACCAGAATGTTCAAATTTTGGACCGAGAACACAGATGGTTTGAGAGGGGGGTAAAGGAAGCTGTGTATGTTAAGAGAGAAAAACCTTCTCTTAACAGAGGAGGAGGTCTGAGATTTCAACTGTCTAAGACCTATAACTCAGTTTTGGATTTGATTCCGAAACGTTTTACACCGGATGGGAGCAGGGATGCCTTGTCTGTAAATTAGACTAACAAAGTTCTCTGAGCAGCCTCTTTTGTTGTTTGGGAGGTGTTGTTTGTCAATTTACATACAGTTTTGTGTCTTCTAACAGAGACCTCAAGGGAACCTCCTACTGTTAGGTGTGATCTTTCAATTTACATGTATGTGTTACAAACCCCCTTTTAAGCTGGGATGTGTCGTTTTGTCAATTTAAATAGAATGGGCATGTTAGTTAATTTGTGGTGTTTTTTCAGTTTCCAATTTCATATGTTGGTGCGTGACTTGTAAGCCTGTATAAAACTTCTCGTTCTCACAGCTTCCATTCAGAATTGAAAAAGACTTCTGGACAGAAGTCGAAACGTTTTCTGCAACAAATAAAGTCCAGTTGATCCTGTATTGAACGCCTTTTTTGATACCTTCATGAAGTGTTCATCCCAGTTTGGTCAAAGTCGGTTGTTGCTGAGGGAAGCTTGTTTTCATGACAGCCACTGATGACAGTCTTATGCTGTTGATACATCTTTCATTTGATGAAATAACTTTCAGATGAATTTCTTGTTTCACCTCAGAAATTGGAGTCGGACCTAAGGGGCCGGATGGAGACAATGGTCAACCTGGTGAGTCTTCAGGTGCAGTTTTGTTTGACGTTCAGTCCGATCTGAGGAAAAACGAAGAAGATACATCTTCTTGTCCAAACCCAGGTTGTCCAGGAGAGAAGGGCCCCTCTGGATCCTGTGCCCCCCCTGGTCCTTTTGGTCCTATAGGAGACCCAGGTGGCCCCGGTCCTCCTGGACCCCCTGGTCCTGATGGGTGTCTTGGAGCAAAGGGAATCTGCATTAATGGAGAGAAGGGAGACGAGGGATATTCTGGAGGAAAAGGACCCAAAGGTGAGGGGTCACATCCGAGTTCATTCTCACGGTGGGTTTATTGTGTCCTCACCTGCTGCCTCGAAGGTGGGTGATCATGTATTTGTGTCTGTGTGTTTAGCTGTTAAACTCGTCAAACATCAAAATGGATCCAACTCAGTCAGTTGGACGTATCTGAATTAAAACTTAGTGTGGTAGTAGTTGGGATGTAGGCGCCACCGTAAGAGTTTGTCTGAAACATGTCCGGATACAACAAATCAGATGAATCACATCAGCATCAATAAACATCTGACAGGAGTGACGTGAAACAGTTGGCGAGCTGCTGTGGAGACAACAGTCAGTTTCTAAATCTTTGACTGCTGGAGACCAGTTGTTGACTCAAAACTGTAAGACATTTTTTTGAGAAAATGGTGAATCTTGAACTGAATAATGATTTTTGAGCAACCAATGAACCATACAGCTGTGCGGCCAGTTGTCTGAAAATAACAGCCTGTTTTCATGTTCACAGCCTGCCAAACCGTGTTCCAGTACACGTGTAATATTTAGTTGTCCACCAACTGTACTCCCACAGCCCTGAAGCAAATGCTTCCTTTGGCCGTTCAGATTGAAACCATTTCCAACAGACTCTAAAACTCTCTTCTTTTATAATAATAATAACTTTTATTTATAACGCACTTTACATTAAACAAATCTCGTTTATAATCTTTAAAAGCTCAGTGAGAGCCTCACTTGATGATGGTTGCACATGATTTTAGCAATTTCCTTTTCACTCTCTGTTGTTACATTCTGGTACCACGGGCCTGTTCTAGTTCTTGTACTGTTACCCTTGGTCTGTATGAACTGATGTTGGCTGTTTGTTGTTTACATGTTCTCCTTCTGTCCTACCACTTGTGTAGTTGCTGCCTCTTGCATCATTGAAAATGAGAGTTTGTTCTCAGCTGATGGGCCTGATTAAATAAAGGCCATATATAAATAAATAAAAATCATACCCACCTCGGATCACTTTGTACCTACCTTGGCAACAGTGGTGTAGTCTACACGATACGTGGGTATACAGAGTATACCCAATAGAAAAGCTTAAGCTTTTCAGTATACCCACATAAAAGGGCTAAGTGATACATGACATATCATTACTAGGCATGTGTCATTGATACGTTAAACGGCCGTTAAACACTTCCGTAACAATGTATCTACTATATCCAGCGATTGTTTATTACATTCGCTTATCCAGCAAATTATTGTATACTTCAGTACTTACTACTTAATACTTGAACATGTTTTGCTTTGATACTGTTTTATCAATCAATCAATCGAACATGTTTTTAACACAAAGCCAAATGTTGTACAAAGTTTGTTGTTCATTTATTCAAATATAAGCATCAGAGAAATTTGGAAATGTTCAATATGCTTGAAAATCAAAAGAAAGTGACGATTACATTACACTAACTGGTGTACCAGTACTTTGGTTTCTAAGCACAGAATACCCACTAAAAATGTGGACTACACCACTGCTTGGCAAGTATTTATAATTCAATCTTCTGGACTACACTTCAGAAAGGATTTGTTGCACAATTGTTTTTGAGCATGTGTAAAATTGCAGCAACATGATTCTGACCCTCTGTGGCTCGTACAAAGAAAGTGAGAACCACCGCAAACGTTTTGAGACCTTTTGGAGACTCCTTCTGAAATGCTGTTCACCAACTTGTCTCCGACAGTTGCAGTCCAGTCAGAAGTCAGACCGTGTCTTTAATGTCAGCAAAGCTGAAAAGTCTCCCTCGACCTGACCACAAGTTGTTTAATCCCCTGCAATCTAGAAGATTAATCCATTCCATTGTACCAAGCTTAACCAGAATGTGCCACACAGTGTCCTTCAGGCGATGAGACACTTTCAGCTCTGAAGATCATATCATCTTACAGAATATGACAAGTAAAGAGTGTTCCCTCTTCCTCTTTAGGCCTGCCAGGCAGTAAAGGTCCTGCTGGCCCTCCAGGTCCTGGTTACAAAGGTGATAAAGGGCATAAAGGAGAATCAGGTCCCCAAGGACCAAGTGGTCCATCTGGTGACACTGGTCCACAAGGCAGTCCTGTCAGTACCATCCGCACACACAAAAGAGAAACTTCGTTTTTGTCAATGAGTCCGTGTTGAATGAATGCATCTGGTGTTTTGTTCCTGTTGACAGGGTTGTTGTGGACCACCAGGACTTCCTGGAATTAAAGGAACAAGAGGCGAGATTGGGCCCAAAGGACCGATTGGTAAGAACTCTCAGATAAGCAGCTCTCAAAAAAACTCAGTGATTACTGCTGCTACCTTTAAACTGAGTCTGCTTTATTCCAAAACATATGCATGTTGGAGGTCATCAGGTTAGTGAAGCTTTCTGTCAAACATCAGAATTAAACTTTTCATAATTAAAAAATTCTATCAGTAGACAGCAGGCGAGACTGGAACACAGCATTTGACTTTACATGTGGTATATTTATCGTTAAGTTTACAGATATTTGAATCGATAAGTATCTTAAACAAGACCTATTTGGAAAATAGTTTCCATATTTTTGGAAGATGACTGAAATGTAACTTTTCATCTTGACAAGGATTTGTTCTTCTCTTGACATAGCTGACCAAATCAAAATGCTGAAAAACTTCTGGAAAAAAATGAAAACCTTTTTCCTAGTGCACCCAAGTAGTTTAATGTCATCTCTAGACCTCCTCACCTTTATTGGACTGAGACGTGAAGACAGAAATCCTTTGATGGTAGGATGTAAACTGTATATTTCATGAACTGAAAACTTAAACGACACAAGGTGCAGTGACCTGACGTCTTATCCTGGTGAAACCTGTTCAGATTGGTGACCAACATATTCTGACCTGAAAACAAGGAACCAAACAGAAAACTGAGTCCCAGGTCAAGATTCAGGTTCCAGGAGACACATTGCCTTTCTTGTTTAAACCAATCTATTCTTGGTTATTATTCTAATAGGAATGATCTCACTGTTTTTTGAGCATTTTTAACCAAATACATATTTGGACACAGTTTTGACATTTAACCATTTATTCTTGTTGGAAAGACTGGAGTGATCAAAACTATTTCAACATAAAGAGGCTACAATCAACCTACAAACTGCACCAGGTGATGGTCCTTGGATTGCAGTATTCAGTTGATGGCACTCTTGTGTCTCAGACCTCCAGTCAGTTTGTGATGCAGCAGTCAGGGCATACAGCAGGTCTGGTCCAACCATCACCATCAAAGCAGAAGTAGTTTGCTAATAGAGTGCCAATAGCCCTTTGAGATTGTTATTAATGAAAAGTGCGGTATAAATTGAATTAATTATTATTATTAATAATATTCCACCCATAAAAACTGGTTTACATCATTCAAATACCCAGTGAGCATCCTTTCCAAAGACTGTAGCATTGACAACATGGTCCAAAACCAAATCTACCAAGTGTCATCTGCCTTTGGAAAAATCCGACATTTAGTTTTTCAGAGCAAAATCCTACACCTCCACACTAAAGTATGTTTGTACAGTTCCAAGTTTGGTAGTTTATGGCTGGCACATCAAGGCCCTGAAATGTTTCCTCAGACTCTGCCTTCAGCACATCCTGGGGATCTCTTGGTGTGACTGCATACATAATAATAATAATAATAATAATAATAATAATAATAATAATAATAATAATAATAATAATAATAATAATAATAATAATGAATTCAATTTATAACGCACTTTTCATTAATGAAAATCTCAAAGTGCTACAAGGTGCAACAGAATTAAATGTCAATAAAACAAGTAATAAAACAAGTAAAATCAATAACAGTATCAACTAAGATCAAAAGTAGAATCATGAGGAGGTAGAGTATGCTCGGTTGAAAAGAAAGGTCTTCAAGCCGCTCTTAAAGTCAACCACAGACTGTGGGGCTCTCAGACAGTCAGGAAGAGAGTTCCACAGGCGGGGGGCAGCCACACTGAAAGCCCGGTCTCCCATGGTCCTTAATTTGGTTCTCGGAATGTGAAGGAGATTACTGTTCTGTGACCGCAGCGAACGGGTGGATGAGTATGGAATAAGAATATCCTTCAGATAATCTGGTGAAGTTCCGTGTAAGCATTGATGTGTAATGAGAGCAGTTTTGTACTGAATTCTGTAGGCGACAGGAAGCCAATGAAGGTTATGGAGAATGGGCGTAATATGTTCAAATTTACGAACTCTCAACAAGATCCTTGCTGCACTGTTTTGAATATATTGAAGTTTCTGAAGGTTTTTGCCAGGGATTCCAATAAACAGGGAGTTGCAGTAGTCGAGCCTGGAGGAGACAAAAGCATGGACGAGCTTCTCAGCATCGGAAAAAGTTAGGGATGGGCGAAGTCTGGAGATGTTTCGAAGATGGAAGAAGCAAGTTTTAAACAGATGCTTAATGTGATTTTCAAATGTAAGATTGGAGTCCATTTTTATTCCAAGATTAGTAACAGAGGTGGAGAGGGGGATGTCTTGTCCAGAAAAGGAAAGTCTTGTTATAGGAGATGTTTGTACCTGGTGAGGGGTGCCAATCAGTATGGCCTCAGTCTTGGAGCAGTTTAATTGAAGAAAGTTCTGATTCATCCATGCCCTAATTGCCTCCAGGCAGGCAGAGAGGGCAGTGAGTGAAGATGGAGATGACAAGGTGGAAGATGAGGATGCTCCAGTCCTGATGTAAAGCTGTGTATCGTCGGCATAACAGTGAAAAGAAATGTTGAACTGATTAATAATTTGACCTAAAAGCAGCATGTAAAGGGAAAACAGCAGGGGCATTCACATCACACCGAGAAACTCAGCAGAACACTTAGACCATAATCAAAGAGTGCTGACTGGCTGGTATGGGTCATAAAAATCCCTAGTGAACAGTAGACACTGTAAGACATGGATAGATAGAACAAGGCCATCTCTCAAATAACAAAAAAAGACAAAAGGCTAAATAAGTCCATAGGCCTGTGGTGCAGAAAATAGTCATCAGAAAACCCACCGCTAAAAGACAAAAATGGACAACTTCTTTGGATTTACTGGACAACCAAAGACAAGCAAACAACTGTACTGAGCATTCTCTCAGTCAGAATGAAGCATTGCGTGTGCCACAAAGATAAGATGTTGACAACTCACCTTGTGGTCAGAGGAAGAGTCTGGGAACTCTGGGGGAACTATGACCATCATCTTCATCAAGGTAAGTATTAAAAGTCCTGGTGATAAGGTGTCAGGAGGCCTATGGCTGAAACTGAGAATCAACACTAAAACAAGACGTCAAGATCAGATTCACCCTGAAGAACAAGCTGCCAGATATCTCTCTCTCCTTACCTTCCTTCATCTCTTCGGGAAATTTTGTGGGAATTTTACATAATAATTATACAAATAAATCCAGGATTAACCACTGGGAGATTTATGTGAACAGTGATAAGATGGTTTTAAATTGTTTAGTCTTTCTTTGAGAGTACCAACCATAATGCTCATCACTGGTGGTACATTCTGACTCCAATCAGCGGTCTCAGAGCACTTTAGCCATGGCTAACAAAACATTGACATCCATGACACTTCATTTTCAGTCTTCCACTTCTACAAGAACACCTTGTCTCCTAAAACATCTAATACCCTAACACATCACACCCATGTCCTTTTTTAATTCTTGTATTTTATTCCTTTTTGTACTTTGTAACTTGTCTGTACAGCACTTTGGTCCTGTATGGGTGTTTTTAAAGTGCTTTATTAATAAAGTTGGATTGGATTGGATTGGATACTGACCTTGGACTTCAGGACTAGTTTTACTGGAACTCTGTTAAACATATGTCAGTGTTTACATTGGGCTTTCTGACTGATCTGAAATATTCTGGTGGTTTGATGCCTTCCAGTAAATTATATATAAAAAACTGTTCACTGACTAAAACTGAATGTCTGTGGATATAATGAATCGCCTCTCCATCTAACGTTACCTGTGAGATATGAAACATAACAGCAGCTCATTCCGCTGATATTTGGTTCTGAAAAGCTGTTCTATGCGTGTTCTCCAGGTATGAAGGGGGAGAAAGGACGACCAGGTTTCACGGGGCCAATGGGAATTCAAGGACCACCTGGGAGAATCGGTAACATCTAATTAGAAACTTTCAATATATCCTGTTTGCATGTGCTGCTCTGTTGTGTTTTGGAACCAGAGTTTCTCATACATTTATGTAGGTTTAAAGTTTATACTGCAGCCAGCCACTGGGGGGTGCTCATTTAACATCTGGTTCTGTGTCTGTTTCAAGCTATGCTATATGTTGACGTTCTCAGCATCTACCTGAGCTCTGTAAACTTGGGGATGCGCTCTGTGTAACACTTTTTACTGCTTCCTGCAGGTGAATCAGGGAAGGATGCAATTGCTAATGTGGAGTTGGCACCTGGAGACCTAGGGGAAGAAGGAGACCCAGGGAGCAAGGGAACAAGAGGCCTCCCAGGGCCCACTGGAAACCCTGGACCTCAGGGTTGGTCATAATATATTACATTACCGATATGTGTTATATTTTTATTAATATAAAGGAAACTCAGTTTCACGATGTGCTGTATTTCCTGGCTCCAGGTCCGAAGGGCGACAGTGGGAGGAAAGGTCAGACAGGAAATCTAGGAGGTCAAGGGTTGAGAGGAGAAACAGGAAGCAAAGGCTCAAGTGGTCCAAAGGGTATGAAATTATATCTCCTCCCTCTGATTGCTTTGACTGCATCAAAACAAGATCTATATGGGAAAAGGTTCTTGGTTTTGTTAGTTGATTTGTACTCATCTTGGTTAGTTAAAATGCTGGTCTGACAGCAGCAGCGTGACTTCACACCACAGGAACACTCTTCCTGAACCAGTTCTGTGTTTTTAGGTCAGGCAGGAACGCGAGGTCCTCCTGGATCTAAAGGCCCCTATGGTCAACCGGGTGAATTACCTGTCCCACCAAGGAGAAATGGCTTCCTGTTCACCAGGCATAGCCAGAACCATACCGTTCCAAGTTGTCCGAATGGATCTTCTTTAATCTACAGTGGATATTCTCTGCTCTTCATCAACGGCTACAGCCGCGCTCACGGACAAGACCTGGGTACTACGACACCAAAGCTTTCTACTATTTGTCTAAGTCAGATTATGCCTGTCCATGTGTCTGTTAGCAACATATTTCATGAACCACAGAACTTGTTTTAATGAAACTCTAAGAAAGTAATTACTGTATGTATTTTTTTCTTATTATTTTAACTGCTTCCTTTTTCAGGAGTCACCACAGTGAACTAACTAGCATGAAGTTGTAGGTGTAGTTTCAATGGACATCTGCAACAAAAAAAATAAAGTCAGCATGTGCCACAACCGTCATCACACCTGATCTAACACAGAAATTTCTATAACTCAATTGATTTTAGAAATACTGAGCTAA
>JBBPBX010008037.1:20657-43459 GCA_038048925.1 Garcialebias charrua
GGTCCCAGCAGTTCTTCCTCTGATTTTATCCTCAAATGGTGTCCCTATTGAGTTTGTTGAATCCTATAAATATTTGGGTATCCTGGTCGATTCGTCTCTCTCTTTTAAACTCCACGTGGAAAACCTAGTGAAGAAATAGAAAGTTATGCACCATAACTCATGTTCCCTGAAGGAAGGGAACGAGGTGCAACATACTTGCTATGGGAATTGCACCCCCGCGCGATTACCTGAAGGAATATACTCACGCCTTTACGGCTAGGGCGTCAACGCCGTGCCAGAGGCCCCGCCCTCTGGGTACTTAAGCGGCTGACGCCCATCCATCTTTCTCCAAAATTGCACTTCACCGAGCTTTCAGCATTGAAAAGGGACAGATATGTTGCACCTCGTTCCCTTCCTTCAGGGAACATGAGTTATGGTGCATAACTTTCAGTTCCCTTTCAGTCATGTTCTCTCGGTGCAACATACTTGTTATGGGAACGTAATCCATTCACACCCTTGAAATGCTCAGTAAAGTACAAGTGAGAACATCAGTCCTAAAAGACAGGCAGCTCATAGCTGCTTTCTGCAGGGAATGTAGAAAACACATGCTAAGAGGAAAAAATGCAGAATGTAAAGAACATCAACGTGATGTTTTCACTGGGCATATATATATATACAACACCAACTAGAGACAGCCTAAGCGTGCTCCATCAGTGTGAATACTCATCATCTCCTTTTCCCACTGGAGCATCTGAGAAACAGGAGGAAAAATGGACCCACCACGTCACAACAGATTGGGTGACAAATGTGGAGGTAGAAAACCCAGGCCAAGCACAGGGTAACCTCCCAGGTCCTTACTAGAAAACCTTTCTTTCTTTTATATATAGGGCACGACTAACAAGTGGAGCCCATCCTGATGTTGGAGATCAGTTAGGAAGAGGGGAAACCCTTCCAATAGACATCTCCTAGGCAAAACATAAACACCAAGGGGTACCCTTGTGAATGTTGTTTCTGTTTGTTTTGGGACAAAGCAACCAAAGCCTTAGGCTCTCAGCCAGTTCCCTTCAGAGGCCATGCTAAAAGTTGCCATAACTTTGGGCATGGGTGTAGAAGCTGTCCATGTGCCTGAGTCAGCAGGTCCTTATGAGAAGGCAATTGCCATGGCATCCCTGATAACATTGAGATCAACTCCAGGAACCACATTTTCTGTGGCCATCTGGGGGCTATGAGAATAAGGGAGAGGGCTCCCTGGCATGCCCGTTCCAATGTCGCCCCAATCATAGGGACAGGAGGAAAGGCATAGTAGAGCACCCCTGCAGGCCAATCATGTGCCAGAGCATCCATACCTAATGGAGCGTCTGCTTCCCTCAAGGAGAAGTAGAGGTCACAGTGTGAGCTAGCCTTGCAGGCGAACAAGTCCACAGAGGCAAGAAAGTTCATTCTCAATAGTCCAGGTATCAAATCCGCTCATTCTCAATCAGTTCATCTGGACAGTTTCTTTTTAGTAGAAACGTTTCACCCTCACTCCAGAGGGCTTCGTCAGTCAGAGTAGTCCAAAGCAAACTGAAGCTACCCCACCAAGTAAACAACTTAAGTGGACCAACCAGTTTGCTGTAGCCAAGATGGTTTCTGGGGGCTTGTCCCTCGTCGACTCCTCCCAGGCAGGCAGACATGTCCAAAGTGGTTCAAGACAAGAAAGTTCATTCTCAATAGTCCAGGTATCAAATCCGCTCATTCTCAATCAGTTCATCTGGACAGTTTCTTTTTAGTAGAAACGTTTCACCCTCACTCCAGAGGCTACTAAACGTTTCTACTAAAAAGAAACTGTCCAGATGAACTGATTGAGAATGAGCGGATTTGATACCTGGACTATTGAGAATGAACTTTCTGGTCTTGAACCACTTTGGACATGTCTGCCTGCCTGGGAGGAGTCGACGAGGGACAAGCCCCCAGAAACCATCTTGGCTACAGCAAACTGGTTGGTCCACTTAAGTTGTTTACTTGGTGGGGTAGCTTCAGTTTGCTTTGGACTGCTCTGACTGACGAAGCCCTCTGGAGTGAGGGTGAAACGTTTCTACTAAAAAGAAACTGTCCAGATGAACTGATTGAGAATGAGCGGATTTGATACCTGGACTATTGAGAATGAACTTTCTTGTCTTGAACCACTTTGGACATGTCTGCCTGCCTGGGAGGAGTCGACGAGGGACAAGCCCCCAGAAACCATCTTGGCTACAGCAAACTGGTTGGTCCACTTAAGTTGTTTACTTGGTGGGGTAGCTTCAGTTTGCTTTGGACTACTCTGACTGACGAAGCCCTCTGGAGTGAGGGTGAAACGTTTCTACTAAAAAGAAACTGTCCAGATGAACTGATTGAGAATGAGCGGAAGTCCACAGAGGCTTTCCCAAATCGTGACCAGACCTGTTCCACAATCTGTGGGTTCAGGCTCCATTCTGATGCCAAAAGAGGTCCTCTAGAGAGGGCCTCTGCTCCATAATTTAGTTCACCAGGGACATGAGTCACCCTAAGTGACAAGATTCTTGGAGCATACCATGTGAGCATCCTCTGCGCCAGTCCGAGGAAGGCCTGGGACCTTGTCCCTCCCTCTCTGTTGATGAAGGACACTGTGGTCCTGTTATCTGATTTCACCAGGATATGTTGTCCAGCAATCAGACCTTTGTTGAAGAAGTATTTTAATGATAGGAATACGGCCAACAATTCCAGAAAGTTGATGTGTAATCTTGCTTCCTGTTCGTTCCAAAGGCCGCGGGCATTCTGATTTCTACAGATCGCCCCCATCCTGTTTTTGAGGCGTCCGTCGTGATGACCACACGAGATGACACCTTTCCCAGTGAGACCCCATTCCGTGAAAATGGACAGATCTCTCCAGGGTTCCAGGGCCTTCAGGCACTCTGAATCTATCCTAACATTTCCTGCTTGGTTAGGCAGGTCGGGTTGTATTTGTTGGTTTAGCCATACTTGTATGGGCCGCATTTTCAGTAATGCGTGTGGCACACAGGGAATGGCTGCTGCCAAGTGGCCTAAAAGGCGTTGGCAGGTTTTCACAGGGGCACGTTGGTCCAGTTTAAATCTTTCCAGGCAACGGCGAATGGAGGAAACTCATTCCTTCGAGAGCCATGTTCTGTACCGGACGGAGTCGATCTGTACTCCCAGAAATATGGTAACCCGTGATGGAGTCAAATCGCTTTTTTGTAGATTTATGACAAAACCGAGAGACTCCAGGTGAGAAATCACCTTATAGGAGTGTGATTGGGCCTGCTTTCTGCTTTCAGCCAGAATCAGCAGGTCATCCAGGTAATTCATGACCCTGAGTCCTTGATTCCTAAGAGGGGTCAGGGCTGCATCCAGACATTTAGTAAATGTACGCAGAGCAGTCTTTAAACCGATGGGTAAAGCTTTGAATTCATAAGCGTTTCCCTCGAAGGCAAAGCGGAGGAACTTTCTCTGTTAGGCATCTTTTAAATCCATAGTACACGCGTAGTCTCCAGGTCGCACACACTGGAGAACTTGCCGTAGTGTAAGCATCTTGAACTTAAATGTTTTAATCCTCTTGTTGAGTGTCCTGTGATCCAGAATCGGTCTTAGGGAATGATCCTTTTTGGGCACCAGGAAGTATTTGCTCCAGTGACCAGAGCGTAGCTTGCGCCCCGAGACCAAACTAATCACTCCCTTTTGCAGCATCGTCCAAATTTCCTCCCTCAGCACGTGTGCACGTGTAGGGTTGATCTTAGATTGCAGCACCCCTGTGAAGAGGTGCAGTCTTTTTGAGAACTGCAACTTGAGCCCGTGACATATCATTTTCATGACCCAATCATTTGGTAGACACGCCTTCCAGGCCTGCGCATGCACACTGAGCCTGGAGGGCATGTTGAATTGCTGCTCGTTGTGTCTTAGCGTCGAAGGGGTGACCTTTGACCCCTCTTGCGCTCTTTCGAACAGGTTGGTCGGCCCGACAGAAGATATCGCGAGATCTGACCGTCTCTGGCAGAGCTCGTGTATCTTGCTGCGGTTCATAGTTTGACCACATGGTTTGTTTATGAAAATGGGACTCGAGTCAAGAACCAGGGCAGTGTTTGCTTTGGCACTTTTATTTCTGTACATGTCTGAAACAGTGTTTGTTTTGTTTACACATGCAATAGGCGAGTCATGTTTGGTGCGCGTACACATGCCACTAGCTCCTCGTAGTTTTTTACAAGGGGAGACTGGGCTCAAAAAGTTAGGTTCCCGTACCACGTGGGCAGGCGAACCTGTAAAATTATCAGTTTGTCCTGTTTTATCAGGTCCGAGTATGCTTTCCACATGGAGTCACTGAAGAGGTCCTCGGCCGGTACTGGAAAGTTTCACCGTCACCAGCGGGTCTCTTCCGTGGGAGGCCACGCGTGTCTCCCTTTGGGGGTGCAAAGCTTTTCCTCGGCAACCCCTCGCGGAGGGCTTCAGCCTGTTTGCGTCATTGTTCTAGCCTGGCTTGGACGCGTGCCAGGGCTCCCCCGAAGAGTCCTGTCAACTCGATCGGGTGCTGGAGGAAAGTGGACCTCTGGGTTACCGGGAGGTCCGACAATGTTAGCCAAAGATAGTGCTGGGCAACAACTATTTCCACCATTGCTTTGCCTTGGGAAATGGCTATGGTCCCAAAAATGCGGAGCACGAGGTCGGAGGCACGACGGGCCTCCTCTATGGACTCTGTTGCGGCTTGCTCA
The DNA here is from genome assembly GCA_038048925.1 of Garcialebias charrua. NCBI lineage: Eukaryota > Metazoa > Chordata > Actinopteri > Cyprinodontiformes > Rivulidae > Garcialebias > Garcialebias charrua. Next base: position 25,352 of record JBBPBX010008037.1, read on the forward strand.
TCTTTTGTTACCTGGATATCTTGCAATTTTTCTGCCAGGTACGCCTACACCATGGATGAGGCATTCATTGCGTGAGCTGCAAGGCCCTGAGCCTTGTAGCACTTCTCGAGTTGTTTCTCTGAAGCATGGCAGGCCCTGCTGGGTAGCGCTGGTTTCATCCCCGTGGCTGTGGGGGCCAAGTGAGCCGCCAGAGTCTCCTCTATCAGGGGTGCACTGGCAAGGCCCACTGTCTCCATTCCCGTGACATCAAGGAGTCAGGATAATGGCAGCATGATGTAAGCTCCGGGTTCCGCCCAGGAGCGTTTGAGCTCCATGAGGAAGTCCGGAAAAATTGGCATTTTCTGCGACATTGTCGGTTGCTTTGCGTAGAAGTAGCTTCCCGCTAGCCTCGTAGCCTGTTGGCGAGACATGGGGTCTGGCCACGTGACCTGCAAGGCATCCGCCACCCTATGACACAGGATGAACAGAGCAGGTACCGACAAGTCCAGTTCCGGAAGGATTTGCGCCAGGTTCTGGGAGGAATCCACAGTTTCTCCTTTGTGACCATATTCAGCATCTTGGTTGGACACTTCGGGCATCGAGTCCTCGATAGCAACTGAGGAGTCCGACATGTTGTCCTCTCCGACTCGACCGCTGCATTCCAGGTCCACGTTTTCACGCTCCGGTTCAGGAGCGAGCACTTTAGTGTGACGTGCGACCTTCAGCGCCGTGTTCTTAGCCATGGATTTGGCCAACGCGTCAGCACGTCGTTTCCTCACTACCGCCGACATTCAATGGCAGTGAGAGCAGGAGTCGGGGAGTTCCAGCGCTTTCCTCGCGTGCAGAATCCCTAGGCAGACAGGACAGGCCTTGTGGGTGTCCGTCGCTGAGAGGGAGTAGCCGCAGCCGCTGGGGCATGGGCGCGAGCGAGGACTCGTCGTCCTGGTTTTCTTCCTCCTTGTACTCCGTTTTCCCTTCTCGGAAGCATGTCCAACAAGAAGCGTTGAAGTTGTTCCTAGTTTTCTTTTGTTCGAAGCCGTCTTCTCCATCGTCTTGCTTTCCCTGGTTAGCCTGCTAATGATTAGCAGGAGGTTGTGACGCAGTTAGCGCCGTCGAGCGAAGCAGCTGCGGAAAAAGAAGAAAACTTCGAGGTAAGTAGAAAAACCGCTGGACTAGCTTTTGCCAGCTCAGCAATACGCAGGAAAATTTCTCGGTACGCTCAGTATAGGGAGCAAGCTCACCTCAGTCGAATGATGCGACAACAGAGAAGTCCCACGAAGTTCAGGTGTTAAGCAAGGTGAAGGGCAAAAAAAAAGATGGATGGGCGTCAGCCGCTTAAGTACCCAGAGGGCGGGGCCTCTCGCGCGGCGTTGACGCCCTAGCCGTAAAGGCGTGAGTATATTCCTTCAGGTAATTGCGCGGGAGCGCAATTCCCATAGCAAGTATGTTGCACCGAGAGACCAGACTGAAAGGGAACTGAAAGTTAAACTGGGTTTCTTTTCCATAAACAGATCATGTCTAACTCTGAATGTTAGGAAACACCTTGTATCTGTGACTTTCCTTCCCTCCATTGATTACGGTGACATTATCTACATGAATGCTCCTATAAGCACCCTGTGGATGTTGGATGTTGTCTATCATGATGCACTAAGATTCATAACTGGCTGTGATTATCGTACCCACCACTGCACCCTGTATTCACTGGTTAACTGGACATCATTAACCTCACGCAGACTCTTCCACTGGTACATTTTCATCTTTAAATCACTTCTTGGTCTGCTGCCTTCATACATCTCCTCCTACATGTCTCTGTGTGAGTGCAGCTACAGTGTGCGCTCTCAGGACATGATTACCTGCAGTGTTCCCTCAGTGAGGACTGAACTAGACAAAAGGGCCTTCTCCTACTCCGCTCCTGTTTCATGGAATATCTTACAAAAAGATCTGAAACTCTCGGCCTTGACTTCTCTAAATGGTTTTAAGAATCTGTTGGAATCCTGGCAAAAACCAATGCAGACATGTTCCTGTTTTTAGTTTTCTAAATCTAGCTTAGATCTTTGTTTTAACTTGTTTTAAAAAAAAAGAATCTGTATGCCTCTTATGATAGTCTATTGTTGATTGTCCAAGGAAAATCTACTGTTGTTGTCATCATTCTTTAGTTTGTAGCAGGTCTCTCTTGTAAATGAGTCCTCGAGGCTCAATGGGATTAACCTGACTAAATAAAGGTTGAATTAATGAAAAAATCATCTACGTTTAATTAGAGTTTATGTCAGAATCAACTACAACAGATTTTAGCTTCAATTCTTTCAAATTGACTAAGTTATAGCCATTATCGTGTTGACTAATTCTAATTCACTGTGGCAGCCATCTTGAACTGGATTGACCTCAAATGTTAATAAGACGTAGAGGTACAACTAATGAAAGTTTTACTAAAATCCATCCATTTATCCATCCATCCATCATCTTCCCCTTGTTCTGGACTCAGGTCTCGGGGCAGCAGCTTGAGCAAGGAGGTCCAGACTTCTGTTTCCACAGCCTCTTCTATCTCTTCAGGTTGGATTGAATAAGGTTCTTGGTTCCCAGGCTAACCCAGAGACGGTCTCTCCAGCATGTCCTGGGTCTTCCCCAAGGATCTCCTCCCAGTTGGACATGCCCGAAGCACCTCCCTATAGAGGTACCAGGGAGCATCCTTACCAGATGCCCGAACCACCTCAACTGGCTCCTCTCGATGTGGAGGAGCAGCGGTTCTCCTGGATTACTGAACTTTTCACCCTGTCTTTAAGGGAGAGTCCAGCTACCCTGCAGAGGAAACTCATTTCAACCTCCTGGATCCACAATCTCATTCTTTCAGTCTCTACCAGAGTTCATGACCAGAGGTGAGGGGAGGAACGTAGACGACCAGTAAACAGAGAACTTTGTCTTACAACTCAGCTCCCTCTTCACCACAATGGACTGACAGAGTCCACAATACTGCACACGCTGCACCAATTCATCTGTCAACCTCAGCTCCATTCTCCCCCTCACTAGTGAACAAAACACTGTGATACTTGAACTCCTCTACTTGAGACAGAACCTCACCCTCAACTCGAAGAGAAAAATCCAACCTTTTTCCGTCCATAAAACATGAACAGAGATGTGACAACAGGAAGCCCTGGAGGAGTTCAACTCCCTCCTGAAGGGGTCCAACTTACTACTGGCAATGCAAACCAAACTCTCTCACCGCTTGTAACACTGTAAAAAAAAATCCGTAGTTTTTACGAAAAAAAAACTGGCAGCTGTGGTTGCCAGAATAAATCTGTAAAAAATACACTGAACATGTAAACAGTTGTACAGAGTTAGCTGTAACTTCAACAGTTTTATGATGTACAATTAACAAGCTATTTTGTAAACTTAAATACATTTTCAATGTACTTTTTACAATATTTTAATGTAAAAAATACAAATCAAACAGTAAATTTTACAGATTATTTTACTTAGATGTACATTTAAAATCTGTTTAAGTTTACAATATTTCTTGGAAATTCTACATATTAAAACTGTTGAAATTACAACTAACTGTAAAACTGTTTACGTGTTCATAGTATTTTTTACAGATTTATTCTGGCAACCACAGCTGCCAGGTTTTTTTTGTAAAAAGTACAATTTTTTTTATTTATTTTTACAGATTTATTCTGATAACCACAATTGTCAGCTATTTTTATAAAAAATATAGAGTATTTTTTTTATTTTTTTTTTAGCATTTTTATTTAGCAAATTAGCATGAACATGTCACTGTTTTACAAACAAAACAAGACTTACCCAAACAAATTTCACATACTCAGCATTAGTGAAATACGAAAAATAAAACTTGTTAGAATGACTTTCAAATACTAAAATTAAATTAAATTAAACTTAATTAATTAAAACTAAACTAAAAGTTTTTCTCATCCGTTTATGTAAAAAACGAAAATGTAAAAAATAAGAACAGCTTCAAAAAACGTAATGAAACATTTCTGTTTTATACTTAGTGTTTCCAATTTTTTTAATTAAACCAAAATACCAGAATAGCCCAACTGTCTGTGAAAACATACAAAATAACTTCAGCCACATTTACAGCTATGTTTCTTGTATTTCAGTTACTTACAAGTTATAACCAATGTCACACACAACTGCCGTGTGTTCATATTTTAACAATACAAAACCTTTAACCTTTTACAGGCTTTTCTAACAAAATCAAAAGATCTATACCGTACACTGATGTATAGTATGTAAAAACAACAACAACAAAAACAGCAATGACACTGTAACAATTGTTTATCTTTTTTGCATTGTAACTCACAGGTTTAGTCCGTATTCAGACATCACGCCACTCATGATCTGAGAGCTCCTGGATTAACGTGAGGACTCTGGGATTCACGTGAAGACGGGATGTGCGGGTCTTTTCAACTTTAGTGCCTTTTTCTTGGTTGATTCCAAAGAAGCACCTAAAGAAATACAAAAACAAACAAAAAAATCAGAGGACATAATTGATATACAGTAAGGGTTTTCGTTAGATAAACCTTCAGCCCCCCAGTCAGAGCGTGTGTGAGTAATGTGGACTTTTTGCTTTTAGGATTGTGTGTCTAAGAGTGTGTGTGTGCATGGGTTTGTATTGTGAGGACCCACTGTCCATCAAATGTCTCTTTTTTGACTAATTGTATAAGAGAATACGCTAACAATAGATTGTTTCTGACGTCCATAATGGCGAAGATGGGCGGTCTTTTGGGGTGCATGACATCATGTGCAAAGGGTCAATAGGATCAAACAAATATGATATGAGCCATATGATAGAATAGCAACATGTCTAGTAGGGTGTATCTCACCTCTTGCCCATTGACCCCTTGAGATAGGAACTGTAACAAGTGCAAGATGACTGACTGACAAACCAATAAAGAGAAGAGGACGGTAACTCACCTTTGAAGACATTCCAGAGTTGATGCAAGGCCTGATGGGTAGTGGATGTTGAAGGAGTAATAGCTGCCAAACATCATGCAAAGGGCAGAAATTAAGGAAGGGATGTTGCCACGCACAATGTTCCGATCCAAACTCAGCATAAACCGTCTGGCAGCAAAGCAGGACTGTCCTAAAAAAATAAAGAAATGGGCTTAGTTTGCCAATACTGTTTTTAATTTGAACACAACAATATTAAGTTTCAGTAAATACATTTAAAAGAGCGAAGGAAAAACACATTAGTAAAAGTATGTATGTTGTGTACATGTAGTATGTATGTTGCATATAGTATATATATGTATTCTGTATGTTTGTTGTATGATGTATTCTATATGTTTGTTGTATGATGTATTCTATATGTATGTAGTATGTATGTATTCTGTATGTATGTATGTAATATGAATGTATGTAGTAGGTATGCATGTACTATGTATGTATGTATGTATGATGTATTATGTATGTATGTTGTATGTATGTATGTATGTTGTATGTATGTATGCATGTTGTATGTATGTATGATATATGTATGTAGTATGTATGTATGTAGCATGTATGTAAGGAGGGAGCATGTATGTATGTAGCATGCACCAGTATGTAGTATGTATGTACTGTATGTAGTATAATGAATGAATTCAATTTATAACGCGCTTTTCATTAGTGAAAATCTCAAAGCGCTACACACATTGAATGCTACACACATTCATACACTGGTAGCGGCAGACTACCATGCAAGGTGCTTTCCAGTCCTACCGTATGTATGTAGCATGTATGTAGTATGAATGTAGCATGTATGTATGTATGTATGTATGTATGTAGTATGTATGTTACATGTATGTATGTAGCATTTATGTTGTATGTATGTATGATGTATGATTGTATGTATGTAGTATGTATACCGAGTGATAATATCAACAAACCTCATTGTCAGCAAAGGGTGTAGGCTTCAGGGCAGGCACATGAACCTCTTCATAACCTTTGCGTTGCTTACGAAGAGCCATCTGGGAGCTGGCAACGTTTGTTGGCCATGAAATGGCTACCCTGAGTGAAGGTCGTCTTCAAGGTCCAGAAGCTGTCGAGGCACCACTGACTGTAGGAGAACACGACAGCTTTAATAGTCTGGCACATTTCCATCAAGTGTATGTCTCTATAGAAAATGTGACAGTATTTACCTCTCCATGGCCAACGTCCAATGCTTCCAAGTCATCAACGCGAGACTTCCTCACCCTCTCCCTGCGAGATCGCTCTTCCTAGAAAACAAAACCGAGCTGTGATGGTCCACACAGACAAATGGTTTTATGGCATAACTTCACAAACAGGAATTCTTACCCGAATTATGTCCTCCTTCTCTGTCTCCTGAAGCTGGTAGAGAATCTTTGACAGCTCCTGATCCGACTCCATTTTCCCTATGATACGTTCATTTTATGCTTCACTCTGAGCGCTCGCCAGCATGGTACAATACTGAACTGTGTGTATGTGAAAAGACACAAACAATTTCAAAATAAAAACAATATGGCAGAACGTTGTGGCAAACTTTCATCCAGCCAGACTTGACTTACTCATGCGACGGTGCTGACGGAGGATTTTAATGAAATCGAATGCGTTGACGCCCAACAACAGCACCAGCTGGTTCTCACATTCTCTGTCATCACTGGCAGTCTGTAAAACAGGAGAAAAGGGGTGTCCAAAAGATCTGTGTGTGTGTGTGGGGGGGGGCACGAGTCAACTATCAACAAATGTCGACAGACAAACCTTGAGGATTTCTAAGACTTCATCAGCTTTCTTTTGAGAGACAATGGCATCGTCATAGAATAATAAGAATAATAATGAATTTAATTTACAACGCACTTTTCATTAACAAAAATCTTAAAGTGCTAGAAACGACTGAACTGACGCTGGAGCCAAAAGGCATCGATGTCTCTAGGATGTAAATCTTTTTTCTTCATAGTCATCACATCACCTGTTTCTCCGAGCTACAAAAACAGGAATTAATTAACAATAAAAATAAATGTCTGAATAAAAAGGCTAAAGTACTGAATAATGACAAGAACACTACACTTACCGTACATTGGCTGTAAGTGTAGTGGTCACACATGCCGTCTTCATCTGAGTGTTCATCTCGTACTTCTCCAAACTGGTCTTCATCTCCTTCCTGCAAACCAGAAAAATTATTACTTTTATAATTTAGTTGGAGCACAAACATCTGTATGTTCCAAAGCTTTTGGGGACAAAATTTGCAATAACTTTTATCACTGAAATTCAAAGTCAGGTGAATCTTATTTTCAGTGAGGGTCAGTTCGTTATGCAGAAAGCTGTTGGAACAAAAAGGAATTTAACATCATGAAAAAAAAACTTTACCTTTAAAAAAACAATAATTCTTATCTGACTTTATAGCACAAGGGTTCCTGAGCTTAACCGTTCCTTAATAAATTCACGTAATGGTCAAATCTGTTGGATTTAAAAAGTACCCTGATGCATGCTCAATAATCCAGGTAGAAAAATCTAAAAAAGCTAAGTCTGGTCCTCTGGACAGTCAAAAAAATAAATAAATGTAGAAACGTTTCGTCTTTCGTCCAAAAGACTTCCTCAGTCTGAGCTGCTGTATTCAGCTCAGTCTTATAAATAGCACCCTCTCACAGTGGATCAACCAGTTGGCTGATGACCGCCGAAACCAGCTGCTCACATGATCAAGGAGGACCATCAGCCTAACGATGGATCGTTAGCACCCTGATGGTTGTTTGCTATTCACAGAGGGCTGAGTGATACAAGCAATAACAGCATTGTAAGAGGGGGACAGTTGAACACGGAGACCTCCACCTCTGTTTAATGATGGGCGGTTTCTTTTCACAAAGATGGACTCCTTTACTCCTCTCTCAAACCATTGTTCCTCTCTATCAAGGATGTGAACAGCTTCATCCCTGAAAGAGTGACCACTGGCCTGTAGATGAGTGTAGACTACAGAGTCCTGGTCTGATGATGTTGATCTTCTGTGCTTTTTTACATTTTTCTACCTGGATTATTGATCATGCATCAGGGTACACTTACATTGGCTGTAAGTGTAGTGGTCAGGTCACACATGCTTCCTCTCCTTCACGGTCTTCATCTGAGTGTTCATCTCGTACTTCTCCAAACTGGTCTTCATCTCCTTCCTGCAAACCAGAAAAATTATTACTTTTATAATCTATTTGGAGCACAATAGTCAAATATTCTGGATTTAAATTGTTTCATTTTGACGTCTTCCAAATCATCGCTTGCACTGTGTGCTCAGCATAACATTAAATATATTACTTTAATTAAAAATCTGTGATTTTTATCAATTTTGTTGTCCTGTGACATGTTCAAATCTGTTCTGCCATCTTTGTTTTGATTTTTGTGAAAACAAAGTCAAAAGATGCTTCTTGTTTGTTATTTTAAACGTTTTATTTAAAATAAACTGGAGTGCACAGAATAACTTTAAAAGATGCTGTTTTACATTAAATGCAGAGGTTTCAGCATCTATTCTGTGTAAATGTTCTGCTTGTTTTATCACAAAGTGACTGTAATTACTCTTCGTGGCCGCTATAGAGGCGCTGTTGACTCCCGCTAGCTTAGCCTTTAGCTTAACCGTTAGCTTGCGAGTAGCATCTAACAAAATCGGATTAAAAGCAACTTTCGCATAGAGTTTTAGCCTGTACGTGATAATCGCTAGAACTGCGTTCTTTTAAGAGACAGACTCAATGTTATTAAACCTGTTAACTTCCACGGCACGCGCAAGCACAATTGTCTCAAACAAAATTTTAAAATTATATTGTAGCTAGCCGCTAGCTAGGTATGTTGACTTATATTAGTTGGCTAGCTCTACCGTTAGCTAACACGAGCTGAGTCAATATCCACATCGCCTGTTTTAAACATTTTGATACCAACCAACTTCATACATTATGATTAAAAAACATACTTACTGGTATCTGTTAAGATTTCCCAAGAGAAGCAAGCAAACGCGCTCAAAAATGGAGAGACAGCAGGCGCAATTCGTGGCAGTGGCAGCTGCCGCGACCTGCCACCGGAAGTGCCGCGACCTGCCACCGGAAGTGCCGCGACCTGCCACCGGAAGTGCCGCGACCTGCCACCGGAAGTGCCGCGAAGGCTGCCGCGAAGACTGCCACGGCCACCGGGGCTGCCACGAAGGCTGCCACGGCCACCGGGGCTGCCACGGCCACCGGGGCTGCCGCGAAGACTGCCACGAAGGCTGCCACGGCCGCGAAGGTTGCCACGGCCACCGAATCTCAAAGTGCCGCGAAGGTTGCCACAGGGTGCCACCGGAACTGTCTTCCACAGACCACAAGGTGCCACTAGCTGTCACGGACTTTGTCAGATCATCTTCCACAGCAATTTTGTGCAAAACTATTGCCGTTTTGTGTAAAAAAAAATTAATTAATTAATAAATTAATTAAATAAATAAATAAATAAATGCTTCATCTTTATTGTATGTCCTTCAAAAATGACCTTCTGACGATGATGATTATATTATTTAATAAACACAGAACAACCTGTAATAGTGCATTTAGGAAACATGTCTAAAATAGTGCTTTGTGTGTAGGATGACTAAAAAAATACATATTTCTTTTTTTAAATTACAGTTAAAATTACTTATTGGTGTGCCACAGACTGCCACCAGATGCCACAGGTGCCACCACTACTGTCACCTGCCACGTCACCTGCCACCACTACTGGCACCTGCCACGTCACGTGCCACCACTACTGGCACCTGCCACGTCACCTGCCACCACTACTGGCACCTGCCACGTCACGTGCCACCACTACTCTCACCTGCCACTGATCATAGGTGTCATTCCCATGCCACAAGATGGCCAGAGTGTTGCAGAGCTGCCACGGGTGCTGCCAGTTTTGGGGGATGCCGTTGCAACATTTTGTAAGACGTGCTACTTATATTGCCTGTAATAATATATTTATTTGGCACATTAACCATGTGAGACATTTAATATTTTTTCGTAAAAGTACTACATGTATGGCAGCTAACATAGATTATAGTTAATTTCATTACATAAATTAATTTTTTTCTGTAAACATAAAACTTATACAGTAATTATTAGTTTCTGTTTACACATTTTACATAGTAATAACACTGCATTGTAAAAGAAGTGTTCATCTTTTAGTTCACACTGTTGTGTATTTTTCTTGATTTAATTTTTAGTTTTTTTCTTTGAGTCCCAGTTGCTCCAGACCATCATGGGGAACAAAGAGGTGGAAAAGCAATTTCTTTATGTTAGTTTCAGTTAAGTTTTTGTTGTGTTCTCCCCTACATTTCTATGTGTTTTGGGGGCTGATCAGCTATTATTTAAGTTTCCATTTGTGTCCTTTATGTAAGTCTGTATGTTTGTGTTCTCAGTCTGAATAAAGTATTGTTACCCTGACCTCTTGAAATTTGCCCCATTTTGTGACTTCTTTATGTACCCAAAATTGTGTATTGAGGTTAAGTAACAAAATATTATATTTGAAACCAAACCTGTGCCTGACTGTCCTTTTACTGCATGGTCCATCACACTGTGCACATCCCTCCTCGCTCTATTTCAGATAGAAATAGGCTCCAGCAATAAAAACAAACAGTGAATTTGGTTGCAATGTCTTTATTTACAAAGGCTACTCAAATCTAGCAAACACCTTCATGTTCCTGTCATCACAAATTTCTCTGCAGAACTTTTCATGGTCCTCCTTCATTTTGAAAATAAAAGAGAATTGTTCTGCTGGAGAACTTTCATTCATTTCCTCAGTCCAGCTGTTGAGGGCCTGGAGAGCTTCTTCCTTGTCTTGATCATCATAATCAAGGACAGCAGGAAGTGTAACCTGGCCAACAAATATTTGGTTTTTGCACCATTCTGCCGCAGCATGGCTGTCTCTCAAGATTGAGCTTCCCTGCAGAAAAATATGTTGATTAATATGTTTATTATGTGAATACTGTTACCTGTAAATATTACACCTTGGCAATTCAATCTATTTTAAGATATACTTTTAAATTACATTATAAATGTGTCAATGCAATTCCTGTGTCCTTTAACCTGGGTTTCAAAACCATGTGCACTAAAATACCTATGCAAATTTTTGAAGTGTTTTTGTAGCAAGTGTCTGATTATAATTTTTGACCTTTTCTGGTGTTGTTTCTTCTTGTTTTTCTTTTTGTTCTTCTTCTACTTTGTCTCTGTTAATAAAATAAAGAAATGCATAAATAGACAGTCTTGCAATCTAGCATGCCCGTGGTATCTTTGGGACAACACTAATGTTATTTACCTAAAAATTTCCATGACTCTGTCCTGAAGAACAATTTCCGCTTGGTAGCGGCAAAGATTGCCTCTTCTTTGCAGCCACTGGATCACAACCTAGAATGCATTTCAAGAACACCTGTTGTAAAATTACTAATTGCATGGTATTTATATGTTGAACTACCATACAATAAAATATACTGTGGTGGATACTCCTACAACCACACCAAGATATTATTTTATTTCTCAGTAAATCTCAGTTTGAAATGACAACATAACTTAAGCAAAATTAACTGTAGAGAAAATGTTTTTATGCTTTAAATTTTGTTTTTTTGTCATGTACACTTACATATTTGAATTTTTTAATTTTTTTTAAATTAATTTTATTTCATGCTGACAAGAGGGCAGTTGAAGTTTGAAGTTAATGGACAACACTTTCACAACAACACAGAAGGGGAAAGGAGTGGACTTTGATAAAATGTACAAATTTTTTAAGGTGTCCTCTCTTTCATTTTCACATTTTTATTAAAAAAATTAGTTTTTCAGTATTTTTTACTGTTTTGGTTTATTGGAATGTTACATTGCCATTGATTATTTCATATTACTGTACTCCACGCCTCTAGTCACCTTATTTTTGGCATCAGGTCAGATTGTGTTCTGTAAAATTTTAGTTAAGCACAAAAAGTTAATGTGTGAAATGCCAATATCAGAGTAGAATGTTACGCTTGTCCAAAAATATAATTTTTACAAGTCTTTATGAAACAGATTAATTGTTGTCAGTGTTTTCTCCATCACAAACACAGTAGCTTATAAATGTTACTGTGTTTTTAAATGTGATCGGGAATGATCACCAAGCCCAATCACATTTACAAACATAAAAATCTTATTAATGTAGAATTCTGTCATTTGTCAAGGCATTGATTTTAGACAAGACATTAAAGATGTGCAGACAGCCGGTATGAGGCTCACCTCTGGCAGAAGCACTTCTGTGATCATGTGTTGGTCAACACCTTCATTCCCGGTAACGTCCAGGATGTTTTGAAGTCGCTTGATGAGATTGTCTGTCTGTAAAAAATGAGAGGCTGTTGGATCAGTCTGTCAGTTTAATGTTACCATTTCTCTACTAACCTGAATGTGCCAGTAGTGGTGGCACGTGACGTGGCAGGTGACATGGCAGGGAACGTGGCAGGTGCCAGTAGTGGTGGCAGGGAACGTGGCAGGTGCCAGCAGTGGTGGCAGGTGACGTGGCAGGTGACATGGCAGGTGACAGTAGTGGTGGCACGTGACGTGGCAGGTGACAGTAGTGGTGGCAGGTGACGTGGCAGGTGACATGGCAGGTGACAGTAGTGGTGGCAGGTGACGTGGCAGGTGACAGTAGTGGTGGCAGGTGTGGCAGGTGACAGTAGTGGTGGCAGGTGACGTGGCAGGTGACAGTAGTAGGTGGCAGGTGACATGGCAGGTGACAGTAGTGGTGGCAGGTGACGTGGCAGGTGACAGTAGTGGTGGCAGGTGACATGGCAGGTGACAGTAGTGGTGGCAGGTGACGTGGCAGGTGACAGTAGTGGTGGCAGGTGACGTGGCAGGTGACATGGCAGGTGACAGTAGTGGTGGCAGGTGACAGTAGTGGTGGCAGGTGACGTGGCAGGTGACATGGCAGGTGACAGTAGTGGTGGCAGGTGACATGGCAGGTGACAGTAGTGGTGGCAGGTGACGTGGCAGGTGACATGGCAGGTGACAGTAGTGGTGGCAGGTGACATGGCAGGTGACAGTAGTGGTGGCACCTGTGGCATCTGGTGGCAGTCTGTGGCACACCAATAAGTAATTTTAACTGTAATTTAAAAAAAGAAATATGTATTTTTTTAGTCATCCTACACACAAAGCACTATTTTAGACATGTTTCCTAAATGCACTATTACAGGTTGTTCTGTGTTTATTAAATAATATAATCATCATCGTCAGAAGGTCATTTTTGAAGGACATACAATAAAGATGAAGCATTTATTTATTTATTTAATTAATTAATTAATTATTATTATTTTTTTTTTTTTTTTTTTTACACAAAACGGCAATAGTTTTGCACAAAATTGCTGTGGAAGATGATCTGACAAAGTCTGTGACAGCTAGTGGCACCTTGTGGTCTGTGGAAGACAGTTCCGGTGGCACCCTGTGGCAACCTTCGTGGCACTTTGAGATTCGGTGGCCGTGGCAACCTTCGCGGCCGTGGCAGCCTTCGTGGCAGTCTTCGCGGCAGCCCCGGTGGCCGTGGCAGCCTTCGTGGCAGCCCCGGTGGCCGTGGCACGGTGGCCGCGGCAGCCTTCGCGGCACTTCCGGTGGCAGTCGCGGCACTTCCGGTGGCAGGTCGCGGCAGCTGCCACTGCCACGAATTGCGCTCGGCCCTGCTGAGATTTCCAGTTACCTCGTATTTTGGGAACTACGAAGTGGCAGTGACGTCATCTCCCCATCTACCACTTGAAAACACGTTCCGGTTACCCTGGTGGTAAAACAAGATGGACGCACGCATTGTTTTTGTTGCTGTTTCGGAATATAATAAATTACTAAACATATATGCACTCCAGACAACCAGTTATGCACTCCTGACACAGAACATGTCAAAGAAGAAAGATGAACGTCGAAGGTAATAGATTTAATATATATTTTTCTCGTTGGGAAAAAGAAAAACTGGCTTTACAGCTAAAAAAAAAAACGTCTTCGCTCACTGCACAGCAAAATATAATAATAATAATTGTCTAAGCTTGTCATCTGCGTATGTTTCCCATACACAGACGAAATTCGTCTCTGCATTTAACCCAACCACCTACCAGGCGGTGCAGTGAGCAGCCATAGAAGGCGCTCGGGGAGCTGGAGAAATAGGTGTGCACTCATAGACACCCCAAGATGTGTAGCGGCCGGGACGCGAACCCGCGTCAACATGTAGGGGGTTTACGATATGTTGAAGAAACTGTACAGTGGTTGCTTTATTTTGCTAAATAAATAAGTTGCTAACACCGGTTGCTAACCCTGCTGACCACTTGACCAGGTCACCCTTGTAAAAGTGATCTCGAACGTGCAAAATAACTGGTAAAATAAAGGTGATTGATTTTATGATATATAACACCATCAGAAAGTTTTGGTTTGTAGCCTGACACTACAGTACTGTTGTTGTTTTTTTACAATCAACCTTTATTTAGTCAGGTAAATGTCATTGAGCCTCGTGGACTCATTTAAAAAAAGTGACCTGCTACAAACTAAAGAATGATTAACAGCAATGGTAGAATTTCCTTAAACAATAGACAATAAACACAAGAGAAATATATATTTATATATATTTTTTTTTCTTTTAAAACAAAGTATCAAAGACTAGAAAAACATTATAAGGTAGATGTATAAATCAAAGACAGGAACATATCTGCATTGGTTTTTTGCCAGGATTCCAAGAGATTCAACTATTCTCCAGATTCCAACAGTTTCCTGAAAGTAGCTGTCTGAAATGTGTATTTTTCACATAAACAAGAAGTCAAATTATGAAAAAATGACAGAGAATTGCAGCTCATTATTAACTTTATGTCTGTCTGAAATAAACACTGTTTTCCCATTGCAGAGTTGTCTTGGACCCTACCATGCTGCCAGAAAACCCATCCATCCTGAAGAACAATGGTGCTCTAAGTGAAGCAGACAAGCAACGTAACGCTGAAATCAGCCGTGGAAGGGTGATTGTGGAGCAAGCCTTCGGATGTTTGAAGTGCAGGTGGAGACGGCTTCGTGACGTGCAGAATACCAGAACTGATGTGGTGGTGAAGATCATAGTGGCTGCCTGCATCCTCCACAACTTGGGACGTGGGCCATCACAAATTTGTCAGCAGCATGCAGACGGGTCCCCCAGGGAGGATGATGAAAATGAATAACTCTTAGAATTCCGGTGTGTAAAAGAAAAAAATAATAGGTAGTACGTTGTTTTGAAACTTCCTACATTAGCGCAGTTGTTCATGACAAAACTGTCTGTACAAATGTACTTAAAAGACTGCTATAATGAAGCTTAATAAACATTTTTCTTTAAATACAGCATTTTGTCTTTGAGTTGTGACAAAAGTTCCAATCTCAGTTGTCTGAAAGTTTCAGTTTTAATTACAAAATGTGCAACAGAACAGCATTTTCAAAATTCATACAATCAAAGGCACTGAAAACCAAACATTTTTACTGGGCCGAACCTGAGCAAAATAAACAATGTGAAAACAAAAAAAAACAGAAGTTGTTTTGTGCAAAACAATAAGAAAGTTTACAGTACAGCTACATTTTTTTGTAGCATCTGGGCTGATTTCATTTGCTCCTGGGTTGATTTCATTTGCTCCATCATGTCCTGATGTCGCTGTTGACTGTTTTCCTCTGACTGGCGGAAGAACTCCAAAACCTCACTAGACCTTCGCTTGCGAGTGGAACACGCATGTGTTCAATCGAGAACAGTGTCTGTTCTTTATTAAAACTGTCATTCTCGCGGATGGGGGACTCTGCGTGGCTGCTGGTTGATGGAGAGTCTTCACAGTTCTCTGAAAAAATCATATAAAAAGAAAAAAACACAGTATTGTTAAATTCATTATACAGTAATTGGTTTGGTTTGCATTAAAACTTATTTCTCCAAAATCTTACCAGCTGTGCTGTCCTGTGCAGGTTGGATAAGCTCAACTTTCATAGTGAGGTTTGCATCAATGTACAAACAGGACAAATCCCCTGCACTGCGATACAGGCTGCCAGAAAATGTTGTTGTTCTCTGCTCATCAACAAACATGTTGTTGTACTGGTCGAGGTAGACTGAAAACAAACACAAACACACACTTACTATACAAATATACACGTCCTAACACATAAATATCATACAGGATTATAGAATGTTTCTAAACACGGATCTTTGGAAACCAAATATATATTTTTTTAACCACAGTTTAGTGCTAATTTATAGTCAGTTCAACAAACAATGTGTGTTTAGTTCTGGGTTGGCTAACAAAATAAGCCACAGCGCCAAAGAAAACAAGGGTAAAAAATATATATTTTAAAATAAAATTCATAACTAATAGTTACTTTTTTAATGTGCTGAATAATAAAATGTGGCGAATGAAAGTCGCTGCCGCTGGCCTACAGAACTGTTGTGATCCAAACAACGACAAAAACAGCCGTACGCCGCATGACATGCAACTAAACACAGGTTTTTAATGTGATCTGTGTTCACAAGCATACGCTTAAGCTGTGTGTGTGATTAAAAAACACACAACAACATTTTACAACTGTTATTTTAGTAAAAGTTAAGGAGTTCACTTACTAAGGACGCGAGTGGCCGCCATTTTGAATACGTCACTGGGATAAACTGGGGGCCGAAAAAATTGCCCCACTTCACGAATGGGAGTTTCCCACTGGAGCGGGCGTTCCAGTTTAAATCCACCACTGGGACCTTGGAAATCCCCACAATACGAGGTTACTGGAACGCAGCATCAGTACACAGGCTTGGAAGAATAAACACAGCTGCGCCGCAGCGCTACTCGAGGGATATCATCATCCAGTTCTCCACGAGGCACTACAGAGAAATAGTGTGGAAGATGTCGAAGAATGTTGAATACATGACCCAGAGGAAGCTGCGCTTCATGGAGGACCTGCCACCGGAGGATCAAGAGAAAAGAAAAAGGCTGTGGCCCATCATCAAAAAGGCACGTGAGGAGAAGAAGCGGGCCTACTTCGTTGGGGGAAGGGCCTTTGTGGATAACAAAGAAATTTTCTAACAGTTGTTCTGAAAAGGGAGAATACTCTATGATTAATTCAATCTAAGAGTTAATCGCTGCTCTGACTTTTGTGTTTGTTTGTTTGTGTGTTTGTTTGTTTGTTAAACATTTCTACTTTAAAATTTGTTTCTGTTAATGCTCGAGGCTTAAGAGACATTACTAAACGCAAGGCAGTTTTTCTTTATGTGAAACAGTTTGATTCTGACTTTTGCTTGGTTCAAGAATCACATTCTACTGAAGATGACCACAACTTCTGGAAATCACAATGGGGCGAGGACCTGTGGATGTCGCATGGAAACCATCACTCAGCTGGAACGTTAACCCTGAAGCACAAGTTTAAGGAGAAGGTTATTTACACCATGTCTGACCCAAATGGACATTATGTGTTAACAGTTTTTTGTTACTGCAACCAGTTCTTTTTATTAGGTAATGTTTATGGGTACACTAACACAAGAGAAAACAAAGAATTATTTCAAACACTAAGTACTACCTTTGAAAGTATCAAGGAAAGGTTTACTGATATTAAAATATTACTGGGAGGAGACTTCAACTTCACATTAAATGATGATTTGGACAGATGGCCTAGCAGAAATAAAACCAACTGTTTTTTGAATGATTTTATGAATGAACAAGGTCTTCATGATATCTGGAGAGTTACTAACCCAAATAGTAAAGAATTTACTTGGACAAACAAGGCTGGTTCTTTACGATCCAGAATAGACTTTTGGTTAATATCGGAATCCCTTACTCAATTAATTTGCAAAACAGAAATTATGCCTACTCCATTAACAGACCATAAAGCAATTGTATTAACTTTAAACTTATCTCCTGATAAGCCAACTCAAAGATACCCAGCATACTGGAAACTAAATAGTTCTTTATTACAAAACGAATCTTTAATTGAAATAATAAGAAGAAAAATCTCAGAACGTTTTGAGACTGCAGAAGATACAGGAGAATATCAAAAACAATGGGAGCTTTTAAAATATGAGCTGAGAAGATTGTTTATAGAAACAAGTTCTAAACTAAAAAAGGAAAAGAAATCAGATGAAAGTAATCTGATAGCCAAATTAATCTCGCTATCATCCATATTGCCTGAAAATCTATCTGAACAACAGCAAGCAGATCTCCTAACTGCACAACTAAAACTT
>JBBPBX010008037.1:43769-63584 GCA_038048925.1 Garcialebias charrua
AAAACCTTGAGAACTGGTGCAAATTCTTCTGAAAGTGATATGATGGCAAAGAGGCCTACGGACCAGTTTGATCATCCAATTACTGTACACCTTCAGAACTCCAGTGTGTGTCAGAACTCATGTGTGTGCTCAGTGCCACTGGTTTGGATCGTCCCCCAGCTCTTATATGTTTTACTGTAACAGTTCAGGATCTGACACTGGTGGAACCTCTGCTCATGTTTTACTAAAGAAGAAAGGAAGTCTAAAATTATTTTGTAATTATGTCTGAAAAATGTGCTTAAAACGGTTCGTACCTTGGCTGCCTGGACCAACACTTGCTTGTCCAAAACCACCTGGACCCGCTCCACCAGGCCCAGTTCCGTAGCCCCCAGGACCAACGCCACTTGGTGCGAAACCTCCGGTACCACCTCCTCCTGGTCCCAGTCCTCCTCCTATGCTTCCAGCTCCTTGTCCAGCTCCTTGTCCACCATAGCCTGAAGACAAGTAGGACACCATGCCAACAGTGGTTTCAATTCAGTTCATTTATACAGCACCAAATCACAACAGAGTTGTCTCAGGGCACTTTACGGGAGCATTCACATTCCGGTACATAAGCCAATTAGTAAAGTTTTCTATCTAAGGAATCCAGCAGACAAGTTGAATCTTGGCTTTGTTGCGGTCTCCCATCCTGAGCAAGCACAATGGCAACAGTGGATTGTTTCACGTGTTGTAAAAGTACTAATTATTTTAGCTCATGAATTTTGTTGTGCTTATTATAAGCATTCACACTATTGTGTTCCTGTTTATATCTTATAGTTACTATCCTTATTCTGTACATTTTTTGGCATCTATCTTGTCCCGCAGTGTTCAAGATATTTCAACAAATCATAAATCAAAACGTTCAGCCCATTCAGGAGAAAGGTGCTCTGACTTTTGGTATCGGTGAAACTTTAGCTTTTTGAAATATTTAGCCTTTTCTGCCATTTTTTTTTCCTCTTTGAAAATGAACTGAGCTCATTTTACATCCTTCACATCTTTAGATGTGTTTACAACCTTTTACTGCTCCTTTCACATTTTGTTCTGGTCAGCTCCTTTCAGCTTCCTTGTGCAAATAAAAAAAATATTCAGCTGCTTTCAGCTGTTTTTTTTTTTCAGTTGTTTGTCTCTTTTCAGATTATTTCTTCTAACTACAAAATTTTTGTGCTTCTATATTTTCTTTCAGCTGCTACCGGTAATTCCAGCCTGTTATACCCCTTTCAGCTTATTTCTGCAAGTTTCAGCTTTTTCTGCTATTTCAGCTACTAATTAGCTGTTTTAAGCTCATTTTAGCTTTTTCAGCTAACTCCACATTTTTTGCACCTGTTTCGACCTTTTTCAGGCTAATTCAGCAAAAATGTGTTCTCAATTTCTTCCTTCTAGTAATTTAAGCTTCTGCTTTTTTAGCCACCTTTCAGCTTTTTTTCTCACATTTCTGCTTTTTTCAGATAATTTCCACTTAAGCTAATTTCTGTTTTTTCAGCCTAAATGGGCAAAATTGTGCTCTCCACTTCCTTCTGATAATTTAAATGTCTACCGTTTCATCTACTTTTCAGCTATTTCTTACTAATTTCACTTTTTTTAAGGTAAATTACAAATGTTTGTATTAATTTCTGCTTATTGAAATCAAATTCAGCAAATATGGTCTTTCTACTAACTTAGGCTTGTTCTTCCATTTCAGCTACATTTCGGCATGTTTTAACTAATTTCAGCTGTAATAGTTCTTCAGCAATAAGCATTCCCACTGCGTTTTCACAGAAAATGCAGTTTCTCTAGTTATATTTGAATTCCTTTGCCATTTTTCCAGGCATTTTATCATTCATTTTTGTTAATTGTACTTTTTCCAAGAGGTAATTGCAGTTAGTTAAATGATAAAAACAGACTTTTGGTAGCTGATGAGTAAATCTTTGTCCAATTGGCTTTTCTCAACAGGCCCAGGTACAAGGTGCAGGCACAGTTCACCCTTACCTGGACCGAAGGTGTTCGGCCCAAGTCCCCCTGGACCAACTCCTGTTCCAGCTCCACCTGGTCCAGCTCCCCCAGGTCCTTGTCCACCAAACCCTGCCAAGGAATAAAGTAAAACAATGTATTAATGTAGTCTAATCTATTATACAGTGAATACAAACACACTATAATTACTGAAAGTAAAGCGAAACATCGACTAGTTTCTTGTTTTGGTTGAAATCATGAGGATTTCATTAGATGTGAGACGCAGAAACTTTGTTCTCCAGTAACTTGTGTTTATTTAAGTGTCATTTTACACCAGCTCAAGTTGTGTTTAGTCAACGTGCTGAAGGTCGAAGTCTTCACTGGAGCAGTTAAACCTGTCGCCCCTCTGATTCATCGTTCCACTGCAACATTTAGTCTTAATCCATTAAACTGAGCAGGAAGCACAGTTGACATCTACCTCCTCCTTGACCAGCTCCACCACCACCACCAGGCTGAAAACCAGCAGTCCCAGTTCCTCCAGGTCCAAATCCAAGTCCTGCACTGGCTCCGGTGCCAGCTCCAGCTCCTCCAGCAGCTGGTACGTATACACCTGATTAAAAACACAGGGTGATGGGAACAAAAGGAGCCTGTGTCAGATCCAAACACACAATGTTGTGGGTTGCTGGTGAAGATTCTCACTCGTCCAGGACATGATCAAATCAAAAAAGGCGTTCAATACAAGATCGACTGGACTTTATTTGTTGCAGAAGACGTTTCGACCTCTATCCAGAGGGCTTTATCAATTCTATCAGCAGACTGAGTGGAGTTATAACAGTCTTAAGAGACACGCACCAACCTATGTAAATTGCAAGTTGAGGTAACACATACATGTAAATTGACAAATCACACCTTAACAGTAGGGGGTTCCTTGAGGTCTCTGACAGAAGACACACAACTGTATGTAAATTGACAAATCACACTTCACAACCCAACAGCAGAGGCTTCTCAAAAAACTTTGCTAGTCTAATTCCCTGTTTTTTGAGAAGCCTCTGCTGTTGGGTTGTGAGGTGTGTTTTGTCAATTTACATACAGTTGTGTGTCTTCTGTCAGAGACCTCAAGGAACCCCTACTGTT
This sequence comes from Garcialebias charrua, assembly GCA_038048925.1. Lineage (NCBI taxonomy): Eukaryota > Metazoa > Chordata > Actinopteri > Cyprinodontiformes > Rivulidae > Garcialebias > Garcialebias charrua. The sequence goes on from JBBPBX010008037.1 coordinate 46,848, forward strand.
AAGGTGTGATTTGTCAATTTACATGTATGTGTTACCTCAGCTTGCAATTTACATAGGTTGGTGCGTGTCTCCTAAGACTGTTATAACTCCACTCGCACACAATCTGCTCATAGAATTGATAAAGCCCTCTGGATAGAGGTCGAAACATCTTCTGTAACAAATAAAGTCCAATCGATCTTGTATTGAACGCCTTTTTTTGAAATGTTGTGTGTTCTTTGTGTTTTGGGCTCTGGACAGATAACACAATTTGTGGAATTCATGAGTCATCACTCAGAGGGCACAACATCATTTTCACTTCTTTATCAGCTAATTGATCTAAAATAGAAGGATTTAATTGAACACGCCGGCTCAGATGCCACACAAACGCTGAGCGTCTGCTCTGCGCTCAGTGTCGGCGTTCCCCTGAAGCTGATAACAAACACTGCTTAATGTAAAAGGTATGCATCGCTGCTCATAACTCACACTTTTCTGCACCTATGTTGTGTTCCACAAATCACTGCTGCCAAAAATAGACATGCACGGAGGGAACAGCTATAAAAGGAGAGGTTTGTTAGGAACCCACAGTCCAGATGTGAAAAGAAAGAAGTCTGTGGGGATTCGTGAAGAATGCAAGTTACTGATGTCACGGTAATGCCATGTGCTCCTAAATAACTCGGCTGCTCGGTCATTTACTGTAGCTCTGCCTGCAGAGGACTCTAAAAGATTTGATTTAGTTTGGGAACAATAAGAAATGTCACAAATTGTCACTCAAGTCGACTAAATGGAGTTGAATATTTAAGATTTCTATCGTGTTTGATCAGAGAAGTTCTTGTTTTTAGCTCCTGCTCTTCTACCGCCGCTGTGGCTCCAAAGATCTAATGACTCTGTTTTCTCCGCTGCGACCAGCTGGTTAACATTTGTGGTTCAGATTGGAACATGGCTTCAATTATTGGGTGAATCACCACACTTTGGATCTATTGTTTGATCTTTTTTTTTTAAATGTAAAACTGTTTGTTGGCGTACAGAGCAGAACCCATGAGTCTGGCTTTGTTTACAAGCCTCACAAGGCTTCTGACGTTGTACACACCATGTTCAGAGGAAACTACTGAATGGATCCACTCCCAGTTTTGTTATGATGATGATGAAGTTACACATCCTGATGGCTTAGGGATACAACGGGCAGAGGTTCGTGACGGTGCCCCCTCACTGCTAAGGACTTCAGTTTACACAATCCTCCTTTCACCCCTCATTTCCTGACAGCGTTACACTTCTCTCTTATTTAATTAAGACAAACAAAAGCTCTCTGCAGAGAGCAGCTTGTTACAGTCACCAGGTGATTGAAACATGCAGGAATAAATTGTATGACTTTGTTTAAAAGTCGAACGGGCAAAGTGTTGCCAGGAAGAAAATTGTTTAGGTGTCCAGGATTCATTCTGGGCTTCTAAAAATTCACGTATAATTAAAGCAAAGTTAAACTCGGACTGTTGCCATAAACACGCTGCACTGACGTTTTAGGATTCGAGCTGTCTGAGACGTAAAAACACTCCAAAATAAAAGCACTCACATGTGTCACATGATCAACACAGGTTTTACTTTGTCCTCATCTTCATACATTTTGATTAAAATACAACTTGAAGAAAGATTTTAACATGTATTTTGTTCTCAAATGGTGGAAGGCAGAGTAGAAGGGTTTCTCTTGGTCTTAAACAATAATTTAGAGGTGTAATACTTGAAGTACATGGAGCACTGAAGTACATTTTTTAGTGTTGCTGTGTACACAGGTGGTTGCTAAATTTGCGACTGGAGTTCTACTTTGAGTCAAAAAACATGAAGTGGGGACTTCACACTAATTGATTACCAATAACATTTAGCTTTCACTGTGACAAAAATAAAAATAGCAATCATAATTGAAAGGGGAAAAAAAAGAATAATTAGTTGGCGAGGCATTTTGTTAAATGGCTTATTGGCAATATTTACTTCAACCAGCAATAGTTGTAGTCACATTTCTGCAACTTTTATTTTTCTGGGTGAAAGGCTGAAACATTTAGGAACACATTTTCTCATATTATTTGACCAAAATACGTGACAATTTGTGAAATACTTTAAAATCTTTTTAGCATAATCTGAAATTATAGAAGGGATTTGTGTAATTCGATAATAAACTTTTAGAATGGCAAAAGGATCAAAAAATACAAATAACGTTGACTTTAGAATCCAGAAGGAATAGGCTATTTTGTCATTCTAAAAGCTTATTACTGTATCGAATTACACAAATCCCTTCTATAATTTAAGATTATGCTAAAAGATTTTAAAGTATTTCACAAAATGTCACATATTTTGGTCAAATAATATGAGAAAATGTGTTTCACTTTGAGTGTGTGGGCTCTTGTTGAAATCTTTTAGTCAGTGGAAATAACACTTTCACTACGAGCTCAGAACAACAGTTGCAGCAGATTCACAACTCGATATGAATCTGATGTGCAGAACTGTTCTTTAACTTATTACTGTACCTCTACAGAGACAAAATATATGACTTGCAATATTGCTGCTGCAAAACACATTACATCTCTTTTCAAAAGAAGTTGCTGCATGTCCTATAATGTACATTTTAGTTAAAAAAATCATAGTTATTATCAGTTTTATCAATGCATTCTGCAATCAGGCTGCGGAACTATTGCTATAATTACAGTCAGCACACAAAATGCCCAATAAAAGAAATCAAATCAAATCTATTGAGCTGTCGGCAAAGTAAATATCTTCTGATCTCTTTAGTCTCATTTGCTGGCAGCTTCATAGACTTACACCTGACCCACAGGTGCTGCACGAGGAGAGCTGCATGCACAGTGAAGGGGACCCACCTCCTTGCAGCGAGGGTTTCCACAGAGTCAGGAGGAGCGCTCCATGCAGGTATGTGGCCACCGTCCCTCTTGCCATCTTGCTCCAAAATGTCACTCACCTCCCCGAGGCTGCAGGTTTTATCCCCAGCAAGCCTGTCAGGGCCTTTAAGGAGAAAGGAGGGGAATGAGTTGAAGAGGGGGGTCGCGAGGCGAGGGGAGGGGGGGGGGATGCAAAACAGGATACTATGTCAGTTGGTTTAACTGCAAGGAGAGGAAAACAAGGAGGAGAGGGGGTAAGAAATCACACTGGATCACCTTGTTAAACCAAGTGGGTTGTTTTAACCCTTCAGAGACTGTCAGGCTGACTTTATGATGCTTTACTGCCAAGAAAGGAGAGTATGGAGGGTGGAAGGGGTCTAAAAGAGGGGAAACATGAGGAGGAATGACAAGGGGGTAAATGAATCTGAATCATTGTGTGCTTTTCTGTGTCTCTGCAAGATGCCAGCATTCTGCACAATGTCGTGGTGTTGGTTCAGAAGATATTTGGAAATTTAAAGCAACTTGCAAAGAATTGGCTTTACTCGAGGACTGTACACAGTGTGAATGGGACATGTAGCTATAAACATGGATGATGGGAGTAGGAATAAACAATGTCACTGTCGCCTATTGTTTGGAGTCTGCATGTGCGTTTAAAGAGTTTCAAATGGAAAGAGCGCTTTATGGCAAGAGTCGAGACAAATTTATTTATAAAGCACATTTAAAACAGCAGCCGTTACCAGAATGCTTAACAATAAGTCAAAACATTAAAAACTCACTGCCAAAAGAAAGAAGTAAAAGAATGCCTCGAGAATTGTACGTACATCCCTGAAATAATTCAAAACAGAGAAAGAGAGAGGAGGGACGGATACAAAAAAAGTGATGTACTAACAAATAAGTGATGTAATGAAGACGTGAGACAGATTCACAGTTGAGTGTTTTTGTCTTTTTAACCTCAAGAGCATTCAGATCCACATTTTTTGTGTCCATCCATTCAGCCATCATCATCTTTTACTCGCTTCTTCCTTTTAGAGTCTTGGGGGGGTGGGATCACTGGTGCCCATGTCCATCTGTCTCTGTGAGAGGCAGGGGACATCTGGACAGGTCTCCAGTCCATCACAGAGACACATAGAGACAAACGAGACAACCATTCATTTTCACTCACACCTAGGGACAATTCAGAGTTACCAATCAGCCTAACATACATGTTTTTGGTATGTGGGAGGAAGTTGGAGTACCGTATTTTTCACTGTATATGTCATGGTTTTTTTTGCATAATTTACATGTCCTGCAACTTATACACGGAAGTGATGGATTTTTTTCCCCCCATATCTCTAAACCAATTTTTGGCTGAGATATGATCGTTTTCATTCATTCTGACTAAAAGAAAAAGAACAGTACCATTTTCAGCCCCTAGATGGCAGTCAAGTAGTAAGGCATGTATCATGTAATGAAGTTAAACTCAAAGCAGTCCTTTCCTCAGATGAATAATGTTAATTTATTATTTTTAAATATGAATGTTTTTAAATATGAACGTTTCTGTTCAGTGCCTTGAGATGACTTATTTTGTAACGTATATATAAACTGAATTGAATTGAATTAGTAAAAGTGGCTATTAATGATACAATCGTCTTGCCACAACCTGACACTGTCGTCTGCCTGGAGCAACCAAATCAGCTTCATTTCGCTGCGCTGCCCAGGCGAAATACAGCTGATTTGACTGTCAAAGTGCATTTATTAAGTAAACGTTCAACTGAGATAGTCAAAGTCAAAAGTCAAAGTCAAAGTCAACTTTATTGTCAGATCTGCAATATGTACTGTACAGGACATACACAGGACCGAAATTGCGTTTCTCTCAGTCCCTCGGTGCAACAGTAAACATCTAAACATTGAAACACTGAAACATATAATAATAGACATAAGCATAAAATAGTAAAACTAACACTGTCCTGAGTTTTTGCATAGTGGTATAAGAGTATGAAAATTTACACCAACTCTAAAACTAAAACTAAAACATTAAACATTTAATGAACATAATACTGTCCTGAGTTTTTGCATACTAGTATAAAAAAAGAGTATAAAAAGTATAACTAAAATAAACTAAAGGTTTCTAGCATTGACATTTGCAAAGTGGCAAAGCAGCGTATGAGTTAATGTGCACAGTATATGTATGAGGTAGTAGTTGATGTTGTTATAGAGGCAAAAAGTGGCATATGCAGTAAGGCACATTGGGCATCCCTAAATAAGACCGTTCAGAGCACACTGTATATGTATCAGCAGTGGTGTAGATATTAGAGTAGTGTAAATGTAAACAGTAGTAATTAAATGTAAGCAGTAGTAATAAAAGTAAACAGTATTAATAAATGTAAACAGAGAATGTAAACAGTATTATGACTATAGGCAGTGATGTAATACAAACATTAGTGCAAGTATGAGAAGTAGTGCAAACTGTATGAGCACATGACCGAGAGTTTAGTGAATAACCCGTTTGATGACACAGAGTCCAGTGTTAAAATCTTTGTGTTGTGTGGTAATGTGTGAGAAAGTTTTAGTGTTAAGGCAGTTCAAATGGGAGGGGGGGCAGAGCAGGCAGAGTGTTTAGCATCCTGACTGCCTGATGAACAGAGCTGTCTCTCAGTCTGCTGGTTCGAGCCTGGAGACTCCTCAGTCTCCTCCCTGATGGCAGCAGTCTGAAGCAGCTGTGTAGTGGGTGTGTGGGATCACCTTGACTATAAAGTCGAGCTAACAAATAATTGTTTTTAAGTGATTATCTTGTTAAATGTAGAATAAATGGACCGTGAGTTTTTCCTCTGCGCATTCATGTTTCCGCATATCGGCTTTTGAAAATGCAGCCGAGTTGACCATCAAAGTGCTTTTATTAAGGAAAAGTTAGACTAAGACACACTTTTAATATAATGTTGAGCAAAAAAAACAATTATTTTTAAGTCTTAATCTTGTTAAATTCTTGTTAAAGTCCTCCCGTGCATGCCCCTTGCAGCTGCCATTTGGCAGCCCATCGATTTTTGGCACATCAGCCCACATTTCTGTGTTGCAACACGTCAGCGGTGACACAGAATAGATTCCAATACGGCGAAGCAACATACTTATAGAGTTTGCCACTTTATTAAACATTTGACTGATGCAACTTATTGGGCGGTGCGACGTGTACGGCGGAAAATACGATACCTGGAGAAAACGCATGCATGCACGGAAAGAACATGCAAACTCCAAAGGTCCCCAGGGATTTGAACTGGCGACCATCTCCCTGAGAGGCAACAGCTCTACCAACTGCACCACCTTCTTTGCTTTTGTCCAGCAGCTAAAAGGACCATTGTCTTAATTAGTTGTTTTTTATTTCAAACTGTGGATATACTGTAATTGTTTGTTTTTTTCTCCATGTTTGGGCTGGTCAGTCTTGTCCCAGCATGTTGGGTCTGATTGTTGAGTCTGGCAGGAGTTCAGAAACATTTTCCTTCTCAGGGTGTAACGAGGTAAATGAGCTAATGGCACCTCAACACTTGCAGAGACTAAGGATAACAAAACCACTTGAATCTTCCTGCAGGGAATTCTGCCCTAAGTGTTGGAAGAAACATGTCGTTTTAAAGTTGTTATAAGTGGACAGTTTAGTTGTACTTACTTTAAGGATTCAAGGTTCTTTATTTGTCATTCACACCACATGTGGTACATGTGGTGGAACAAAATTGTGTACACAGGGTCCCAGTTACATTCCAGTAGTTAACTTCTTGTAGGAGGATATATTGAGTCTGTAAATGAATCATTTTCAGACCTGGACGACCAAAGTGAAGCCGCTGAGATAATAATCACCAGTAAAAATTAAAACATTATCACATTAATATAACATACCTAACTCATGATAATAAAACACAAAACGAGTGTATCAATCTGAAACAAAGCAGCATTTTCTGTGATGTTATCACTTAGAAACCCTGGTTCCTGAGTTTTATTTAAAACACTTCAGTTAGGAAACAACCACTTGGTGTATTTGTGTGTTTTACGAGTATACACAGAGTTTGTGTTTTACGGAAAAAGAAAGGGACGCTGGGCTACCTGAGCGCCCATAATTGGTCTTAAAGTGTACTTTTACTGCTCTATTTTCAGACGTGGCATGCGTTGTGTTTAGCTTTGATGAAACTACATAGTTATCTGGTGAACTAACGTCGAAGTAATAAGAATGAAGGGAAAATGAAAAAGTACATTCTACGAGTACTTCAGTTTTGTGGTCATCATGACAGGTGTGATGTCAAGACTCTGAATTAACAGAGAACATACATTTAAAGTTTACCTAAATTCATAACCCAAACCATGTGTTCCTTTAGCTTTTGAGTTTTCATTTAAATTTATACGTTTGACACTAATGCCCCAAATCCACTGCATATGGAATTCTTTGGCTACATAAACATTCTTCTCTTCGAACACTTTTTTGTCTCGGCTTTTGTATCTTTTTGACAGCATAAACCCTCAAACGATGAATTAACTCCTTTTCAGTGGAAGTCAGATCTCCAGCCTTAGTCTGAAACCTGAGCCTGACAGAGAAACGAGGACCAACAAATGGTCCTGAGAGCCTCCAGCAGAGGAGGGCGTCCATCAGTACAAGTAGACCCTTTAATGCATTCTGTGTGTGACTTTTCCACCACTGGTGATGTAATTACACTCAAAGCTGCATACGTTAACACAAACTGGAGCTCGGTCAGTAAGACCAAGAGGTTTATTTTTGTTTTGCCTGTGTAGCGTTGCTTTACTCGACACATTAAAGCATGCAATTCAAATGAGATACAACTCAACTCATTGGTCCTGTGATGAACAGAGCCTCATTTGACATCCATCCAAATGTTTACGGTACATACATTACATGCAAGAGTAAAAACTGCAAGACTGTTGAACACTGTTCAAGTCTTTAAAATTAAACAAAACATGCATAAAAACTGCACTTTTTTTTAAAGACTCATAACAAGGTCCGAAACAGTGATTGACTCAATTTTGCTCTAATTTTCAAAGTTTTCTTTCTTTTTTAAATTTAAATAGTGTTTGTTGGAGGATCATCCTTTACTGACGCTGACCTTCGGCGGTCTCATTTTATTCTTCATATTTTTGTTTAACATCTTTTTCAATGTAAATACATTTTCAGCAACACCTTTTTTTGTTTTGTTTTATGTAGCTCATAGTTGATTGGATGTGAACTAGACTGAGATGGGCTATCAGGGACACTGACATTTTCACGTGAAGCTTTCATCCTTTTATTATTTTTGCAAACAACCTTTATGCATAAGCACAAACAAACTTCAGATTTTCTGATCAAGTTTCAAAAGTCCACTGTTTTTGTGCGTACGGTAAACATTACTATTACAGGCCCCTTTTAATAGGCTATATGCCACGGGTAGTTGTGATGTACCTCCGTTAAAATATAGGCCACATCCCGCACTTCCGGTTCCTATCCATTGCCGTTGTTGTTAGCGTTAGCTCCTAGTAGCAGACCATGACAACGACCCGAAACGGGAAGCGGCTGCGACGCTACTGGCACTACAAGTGAGTTCCGTTGTGTCCGCCCACCGGTGGGTACAGCTGTTCCGAGGGGGGGTTAGGGCGACAATTTATCGCGGCTATCCATAGGGGGAACGTCGCCATAGATTTATATGGATTTATATGTGTATAGAGTTATTATTGGTGTGTATGTAGATGTTTTATTAATTGTATTTAGTCATTTATGTTCGTGTCATTCCCGCTAACCGGAAGTGCGCGGTCCGGCTCATGAATGCGGAAGTGCCAGAACGGAAGTCCGTGGCATATAGTCTATTCAATACACGTATTATGGTAGATACGGTCTATAGACCACCATCCATTTATCCATCCGGGGTACATCAAGGCACATCCTGGACCTATTCAACACAGGGTCACGCTCACGCAGAGTCAAACAACTGTTCACACTCACCCGGCCAGATTTGTGGGAGTTCCTGTTCCATGTCTGCCTTTGGTCACCAGATGGCGCCACACTACCACACTTGCAAGCAATGTGTCCCGATGAGGCCCCAGGCATATATAAGGCAGCTGATGACTCTCCTTTGAAGCTAGAGCATTACCCTGCTTATGGTTTGCGCTCTTAGTGTGTCTCTTAGCCTTGTGATTACTGGCCTTTCTCCTGTGATCATTCGAGTGAACCTCCTGTGACCTACCCAAGTGTTTGGATGTCCTCGTAAACCCCTGGAAACCTTACCAGCGTGCCTTAAGTTGCTCACCTCGCCCTCCAATCACACACCCTCCAGAGCACATTGGATCTTCTCATGACTGTACATGATTTTGGAACCATACCTTACCAACCGTCTACCAGTTAGGAACCTGCACGTTCTGAGTAAGACCCTTTGCTGAACTCTGGACCTGACATCTCCTTGCTCCCCAGAGTTCCTGTTTCATCCTGAATTATTGCTCGCTGTAAATAAACCACTGAATTGATACTAGAGTTGTTCATCTCCTGTCCTTTCGCTCTGGGTATTCCGTTCTTGAGACAATATTAGGGTCATCACTTAGGATTTTGAGTTTTGAAGCCAGCACCTTGCAGATGCGATGCAACAACACTAACCAACTGCACCATGTAGTGGTCAGCTTAAAGTAAAATTATGTATTGTTTGAACTTTTAAAGGATCTCACATGACCATAGTTCTGGCAGCTATTTCAGTTGTCAGAGCAATTAGAAAAGAAAAACTTGTTTATTTTTCACTTTCTGTGATATTATTATCAGTGTTTATATCATTATTATTCATTTTTATTGTTCTGTAAAACCTGTAGACATGACATCATGTTGTCTGAATTTTGTCGGTTGTCCCACAGGAATTAGAAGAAAAAAAAACAATTACATATTTGAAAACTGGGCACGGAAAGGTAGGATCTGGTGCCAGCAATCCTTTAACGTGGTTAAGGTGTTATTACTAATATAAATATAGCATCATTGTGGTAATATGTGTAAATATAGTGATTCATTCAAGCTCTGACAGGCATCGTCGCTACAAACGTGCTCATTTTCACTCTCCTACGTACAACGTACCTGCTGCCTACTTCCCACATCCATCCACACAAGCTGCAGAGCTCTCGACTCACAAAAGTGTATCAGTGTTACAAATAAGCGGCTGACTGAGCAGTGCCTGTTTAGAGTTTAGCTAACGTCTACCTCACGTTTACCTAATGTCTGCTGTCTATATATGGACATGTGTGAAGTGAGGGGCTCCTCACCCCTCTCAGACTGCTAATTTACCCCAATGGAGGAGAGCGGAGACGCACTGAGACAGAAATGACACCAAATCACACTCATATCTTCACCCCAACACTAAAAGTTTGGTTCATGAGAATTAGGTGCATCGTGCATCCATGTGAGTTATTTTGTCTCCTTGTAAAATAATTGTGTGCATGTGTGTGGCCTCTTGGCTTGAGTTTGCATGAAGCTTTAAAACTTTTTTTTTTTTTACAAGTTTGGCTCCAAAAGCTTGTGTTTGCAGTACTGCAAAGATCATTATTTCTATAAAATTACATAAACTCTTGTGTGTTGCGCAAAAGTCTCGAGCACAACATCTTTTAAAAAATTCTTGAGCAAATAATTGTTCACTTTTTGGTGTTCTAATAAATCCATGGTGTCATAATGATTCTGTATGAGACATGATGGCCTCATGGAAAAACTTTTTTTTTTGTCAGGTTGAACACGGCACGGTGGCACAGTTGATAGAGCTGTTGTCTCTCAGTGACAAGGTTGCCAGATCAAATCCCAACCGGGGGCCTTTCTGGGTGGAGTTTGCATGTTTTTTCCATGCATGAGTGGGTTTTCTCTGGGCACTCCAGTTCCTTCCACACACAAAAACCTGCATGTTAGACTGATTGGTGACTCTAAATTGTCCAGGTGTGAGTAAGAGATAATGATTGTTTGTCTTTATGTGTCCCTGTGATGGAGTTGTGATCTGTCCAGGGTGTCCCCCACCTCTCTCAGTAAACAGTAAATGCTATTTGAACATTCATTTGTTCAAATAGCATTTACTCTACAGTTTTGTTCATTTCTGAACATGCTTCTTTTAAAAGTTCTTTATATGTTTTTGTGTTTTATGACCTAGTCTTTCTATTTTCTCTGGTCAAATCATTTTTGTGAACACTTCAAGCCAAGGAGAGGTCTTATCATATTCTGCCTTGCTACCATCTTGAAGTTGCTGTAAGTAATCTTTCAGTTTTCAGGCTCCTCTCTTGTGAAACCAACTTCCAGTTTCTGTCCATGAGGCTGACACATTGTCCAGTTTTAAGACTTTCCTTTTTGATAAATCTTATAGTTAGGGTTGGCTTGTTATGCTGATATAGGCTTAGAAATTGACCTCATTTCCTTAAATGACTTGTTAAAATTGAAAAGTTTTAATTTGAAACTATTCTGTCTTAACATGTGATTCTTGACATCCTGACCTGCCATTGTGTATCTGTTCCTCTCAAACCCAGCCAGTTGAAGCAGATAACAACGGGGGAGTTTTTCCTTTCTACTGTCGCCTTCATGCTTGCTCAAGATGAGAGTTCTGCAGAGTTCTCCTTAGATAAATAATGTTAAATTATAATTTTTATGAATGTTTCTGGGCTCCTCCCTGGGCTGCCACCTTACCGTGGTGGAGGGGTTTGAGTGTCCCAATGATCCTAGGAGCTATGCTGTCAGGGGCTTTATGCCCCTAGTAGGGTCACCCAAGGCAGACAGGTCCTAGGTGAGGGACGAGACAAAGCGCAGCCCACAAGACCCCTTATGATGAATAATATAAATGGAAACAATGTTCCCTCGCCCGGACGCGGGTCACCGGGGCCCCACTCTGGAGCCAGGCCCGGAGGAGGGGCACGTTGGCGAGCGCCTGGTGGCCGGGCTTTCACCCATGGAGCTCGGCCGGGCACAGCCCGAAGAGGAGACGTGGGTCCCCCTTCCCATAGGCTCACCACCTGTGGGAGGGGCCAAAGGGGTCGGGTGCATTGTGGAATGGGTGGTGGCCGAGGGCGGGGACCCTGGCGGTCTGATCCTCGGCTACAGAAGCTGGCCATTGGGACATGGAATGTCACCTCTCTGGTGGGGAAGGAGCCTGAGCTAGTGTGTGAGGTTGAGAGGTTCCGGCTAGAAATAGTCGGACTCACCTCAACGCATGGCTCTGGCTCTGGAACCAGTTTCCTTGAGAGGGGTTGGACACTCTTCCACTCTGGAGTTGCCCCTGGTGAGAGGCGCCGAGCAGGAGTGGGCATACTTGTTGCCCCCCATCTTGGTGCCTGTACGTTGGGGTTCACCCCGGTGAACGAGAGGGTAGCCTCCCTTCGCCTACGTGTGGGGGGACGGGCTCTGACTGTTGTTTGTGCCTATGCGCCGAACGGCAGCGCAGATTACCCACCCTTTTTGGAGTCCTTGGAGGGGGTATTGGAGGGTGCGCCTCCTGGGGACTCCCTTGTTCTGCTGGGGGACTTCAACGCTCACGTGGGCAATGACAGTGAGACCTGGAGGGGTGTGGTTGGGAGGAACGGCCCCCCTGATCTGAACCCGAGTGGTGTTCTGTTGTTGGACTTCTGTGCTCGTCATGGATTGTCCATAACGAACACCATGTTCAGGCATAAGGGTGTCCATATGTGCTCTTGGCACCAGGACACCCTAGGTCGTAGTTCAATGATCGACTTTGTTGTCGTCTCATCTGATCTGCGGCCGCATGTCCTGGACACTCGGGTGAAGAGAGGGGCGGAGCTGTCAACTGACCACTACCTGGTGGTGAGTTGGCTCCGATGGTGGGGGAGGATGCCGGTCAGACCTGGCAGACCCAAACGTATTGTGAGGGTCTGCTGGGAACGTCTGGCAGAGTCTCCCGTAAGACGGAGCTTTAACTCCCACCTCCGGGAGAGCTTTGAACACGTTCCGAGGGAGGCGGGGGACATTGAGCCCGAGTGGGCCATGTTTCGCGCCTCTATTGTCGAGGCAGCTTATCGGAGTTGTGGCCGCAAGGTTGTTGGTGCCTGTCGTGGTGGCAACCCTCGAACCCGGTGGTGGACACCGGCGGTGAGGGATGCTGTCAAGCTGAAGAAGGAGTCCTATTGGGCCTTTTTGGCCTGTGGGACCCCGGAAGCAGCAGATAGGTACCGGCAGTCCAAGCGGCATGCGGCTCGGGTGGTTGCTGAGGCAAAAACTCGGGCGTGGGAGGAGTTCGGAGAGGCCATGGAGAATGACTTCCGTACGGCTTCGAGGCGATTCTGGTCCACCATCCGGCGTCTCAGGGGGGGAAAGCGGTACGCGACCAACACCATTTATGGTGGGGATGGCGTGCTGTTGACCTCAACTCGGGATGTTGTGAGTCGGTGGGCGGAGTACTTCGAAGACCTCCTCAATCCTACTGGCACGTCTTCCACTGAGGAAGCGGAGCCTGGGGACTTTGGGTCGGGCTCTCCAATCTCTGGTGCTGAGGTCGCCGAGGTGGTTAAAAAGCTCCGCGGTGGCAAGGCTCCGGGGGTGGATGAGATTCGTCCTGAGTTCCTTAGGGCTCTGGATGTTGTGGGGTTGTGTTGGCTTACGCGACTCTGCAATATCGCGTGGACATCGGGGGCAGTTCCCTTGGATTGGCAGACTGGGGTGGTGGTTCCCCTATTCAAAAAGGGGGACCGTAGGGTGTGTTCCAACTATAGAGGGATCACACTCTTAAGCCTCCCTGGTAAGGTCTATTCAGGGGTTCTGGAGAGGAGGGTCCGTCGGATAGTCGAACCTCGGATTCAGGAGGAGCAGTGTGGTTTTCGTCCTGGTCGTGGAACACTAGACCAGCTCTACACCCTCAACAGGGTCCTGGAGGGTGCGTGGGAGTTTGCCCAACCAGTTTACATGTGCTTTGTAGACTTGGAAAAGGCATTCGACCGCGTCCCTCGGGGGGTTCTGTGGCGGGTACTCCGGGAGTATGGGGTACCAGGCCCATTGATATGGGCTGTTAGGTCCCTGTACGACCGGTGTCAGAGCTTGGTCCGCATTGCCGGCAGTAAGTCAGGCTCGTTTCCGGTGAGAGTTGGACTCCGCCAAGGTTGCCCTTTGTCACCGATTCTGTTTATAACTTTTATGGACAGAATTTCTAGGCGCAGCCAAGGTGTTGAGAGGATCCGTTTTGGTGGCCTTAGAATCGCTTCTCTGTTTTTTGCAGATGATGTGGTCCTATTGGCTTCATCAGCTCGTGATCTACAGCTTTCGCTGGAGCGGTTTGCAGCTGAATGTGATGCGGCCGGGATGAGGATCAGTTCCTCCAAATCCGAGGCCATGGTCTTGAGCCGGAAAAGGGTAGCATGCCCTCTCCGGGTCGGGGAGGAGGTCCTGCCCCAAGTGGAGGAGTTTAAGTATCTCGGGATCTTGTTCACGAATGAGGGAAAACTGGAGCGTGAGATCGATAGGCGGATAGGTGCAGCGTCCGCAGTGAAGCGGGCGCTGTACCGGTCTGTCGTGGTGAAGAGAGAGCTGAGTCAAAAGGCAAAGCTCTCAATTTACCGATCGATCTACGTTCCCACCCTCATCTATGGTCATGAGCTTTGGGTTATGACCGAAAGAACAAGATCTCGGATACAAGCGGCTGAAATGAGTTTTCTCCGCAGGGTGGCTGGACTCTCCCTTAGAGATAGGGTGAGAAGCTCAGTCATCCGGGAGGGACTCGGAGTAGAGCCGCTGCTTCTCCACATCGAGAGGAGCCAGTTGAGGTGGCTCGGGCATCTGGTTAGGATGCCTCCTGGACGCCTCCCTGGTGAGGTGTTCCGGGCATGTCCCACCGGGAGGAGACCCAGAGGAAGACCCAGGATACGCTGGAGGGACTATGTTTCTCGGCTGGCCTGGGAACGCCTTGGGATTCCCCCAGAGGAGCTGCTCCAAGTGGCTGGGGAGAGGGAAGTCTGGGCCTCCCTACTTAGGCTGCTACCCCCGCGACCCGACCCCGGATAAGCGGAAGAAAATGGATGGATGGATGGATGAATGTTTCTGTTAACTTGTTATTTTTATACATTAATTTTTTTTTGTTCAGTGCCCTGAGATGACTTCTGTTGTGACTTGGTGTTTTATGAATAAACTGAATTGAATAAGTGTGTGTACATGTTTCTCTGCGCCTGTTGTCTCTGTGCTAAGGATCAGAAGGTTACGCTTCAACAACTCCATCCATCCATTATCTTTACCTGCTTCTTCCTTTTTGGGTCGCGGGGGGGTCGTCACTGGCGCCCATATCCAACTCTTTCATCATTAATATTTTGTTGGCACAAAACACTTCAAATGGTTCTGTCACAGTATTTATAGCATTTTTGTAGATGTAAAGTAATAGATTTTTGGTTATTAACAAAAAAAAATGTAAATTTGTCTTAAGTTCTTCATTGCTGAATTTGATGGCAGACAACTGGTTCATTTGTTTAGTTAGTGGCTTTTATTTTTACATGATTCATAGGTCAGTGTTAAGAAACTACACAGACAAAAAAGAAAACATTAATTTGCTTCCAAGTCGACTTAAAATGAGGAGGAAAGCAGCCAATGTCTACAAAAAATATTTTTAAACCTTCCTTGTTCCAGATCTTTTTTTTTAAATCACCAGAAAGTCTTTAAGCAAAATCTGAATAAATCCACATTCTTTGAAGGAATGAATATTGTCCTCCACCTCGCATGTGATCAAACTACCACTGCATCAAATTTTAGCTCAACATCTGTAAAACTGACTGTTTTTTATGATTATTATTCATTAATAACCTTTATTTCACCTGGTAAATTCCCCTGAGATCAAAGCTCTCTTTTGCTATAGGGAGACTTAGCAAAATAATTTGTATGAATTTTGTAGGATTTGTAGCACTTTTTGTGTTTGCTAAAGTTGACCGTTGTTGGCAGCCATCCCAAATCAGGTTAAATCAGTTGTCTAGTCATAACTTTTACAGTGTTTCAGTAAAATCTGTTCTCTGGTTCATGACATTTTATTCAAACAGTCAAACATACAAACTCATATTACTTTACTGCCGTCCAGCAGAAAAAATGTATGGAGTGGCTCAAGATTTTTGCACAGTAGTTTATGATCAATACACTTCAAGAGACAAAATCTTAATAATTTAATTATTTTCCACTTGTTACAGTGAAATTTGATTTATTTTTTTACAGTGTATTTAGTCATTTCTTGTAATTGATTTGGTCGTTCACTTACTTTTTCATCGATTTAACCGGCCTGCTCTAATTCGCAGCTGAACAGTAGTGAACAAACAAGTCATTAAAGTGTGAGCACGAACAAACAGGCAAGGAGAAAATGGTCACGCCAGCAGCAGAACATCGTTGCATCTTAATCGCTGCCTCCTCCTCATGACTCACTGTGTGACCCTTGGCACAAAGTTGAGTGACTTCGCCTTCCTAGAAGGTTGAAACAACACGGAATCAAGAGCAGCGCCTTACATAAACACTGTGATGTGATATAGAGGGGGAACATCCATCAATGTACAGTGAGGAAGGAAAGAAAAAGACACTGAAAGACGAGGGTTACGAGGCTGGTGCACACAAAAAAAGTGAGCGGCTGGAGGCCAGAGCTCTTTGTGAGTCAGTATGAAGTTATGTTTGCTTTGTGTTCACTGGATACTGTGAACGAGGTCCCGAATCTTTTGATTGTGCAGGAATGTCCAAGTCGCACACGCTGCAGCAACGCTGTGAGCTCAGCATAAATCAGAAGGTCATTTCCCCATGATGTCAGAGATAGGATTTCAGATACCAAGACGTGAAATTGGATCTAATTTCCTGACAAGTTTGCTAATTTTACTTACTTAATCCGCGTGAGTGTCACCTCTCTGTCACATGTTTTGTATTGAAATATTGTCAGGCAGACGGATTGAAGTGGAAGGATGAAGTCACTGTTTTTGCTTGATCGCA
>JBBPBX010008038.1:0-15100 GCA_038048925.1 Garcialebias charrua
TTACAGTAATTAACGTTTTGTTTTTTGTTTTTCATTTTTAAAGTGAAACTGCTGTAAAACTATAACTTCAGTACTGTAATATTGTTTTCAATATGTGTAAACGTTGCACTGTACTATCTTTTGGTATAAAAACAACATTTTACTTCAATACATGTATAATTGTTTTTAGAAGTTTTTTCTTAGTGAATGCAATGTTAATATGAAGCAGATGTTAAAAAATTAGAATAACAAGTGAGAATTTTCTTGCACAACCAAACATTTAATTAACAAACAATTTTAGAAGTAAAACACAAAAACATGCATATAAAATTAACAGCAAATACAACCATTTTAAGCATTTCAGTAATCTATTAACCCATTAATTCACAACATAAACAATTGAGGGAGTATCCTGGAGCATCTCAATTGTCAATGTAGAAAAACAAAAACATTTTTTAGTAACCATTTCTACTTTATTGAAATGTTTTGTGTCTCCTCCAAGACAAATCTTCAGTCTCAGGAATTGCAGGTATGCTCATCCTTATAAGCTCGTCCTCCACATGGTGGACAAACAGGTTCAAAAAAAGTGTCTGTTCACATGCAAAAGAGGACCATCAGCCAAATGATCTATTGTTAGTGCCCTAATTATCGACTAATATTCACAAAGGGCTAAGTCATACTCACAATAACAGCATTGTAAAATGTGGACAATTATTTTGGGACAGACTTTTTTTTCATCATCGTCATCATCGTCATCATCATCATCATCATCATCATCATATCAATAATAATAATGTCAATAATAATAATATCAATAATAATAATAATTCAGATTTTGCAGTTCAACAAAAGTCTGTAATCAATTGAAATCAAGTGTGCTGATGCAGGGAAAAGATGCAGACAGTGTGCCTTTGCGGACGAGAGTTGAAAAACACTGATGTAGCTCTTCTGTGTTGGGCCATTCCTTTGAAAAGTGGTTGCTTTGTTTCCCCGATGTATAACCAGGCCAGGACTCTGCAGTTTACACTCATCTACAGGGCAGAGGTCACTCTTCAGGTATGAAGATGTTCTCATCCTTGATAGAGGGTAGATAGATGGGAAAATAAAGGCATGATTTTTTTTTTATATGAATAAAAAGTTAAAGGCACAAACATATGGAAAAACTCACATTGACCAAAATATTTGGACAGGTTTCCAGTCATCAGGGCACTTTAAGTTAACTGATTAAAAAATGCACTTAAACATGAAAAATGTGAGATTATACTAAACAGGTAATTTATTTTTATTTTTTCATTAACTACGAAAAATGTTTTTTTAATTTTTAATTTTATTTAAATGCCTGGTGCCTGTAATAACAAAAATAAAATGGTTAAATAATATTTTAATTGTTTTGTTTATATGTAAATAAGACGGTCATTTGATATTCTAATATATCAATAACAGACTTGTGAATCGAATAGAAACAAAATCATATTGTGACAGACTTTGTGATATCAAGAAATATTGTATCGGCATGCAAGCAAATCGATACTGTATCATGATAAAGCTGGTAATTTACACCCCTAGTGCTCATTCATCCATTTTTACTGCGTGATGTCTCCAGTTTATACCTGACACACTCTGCTCTCAGACAGTCCAAAAACATGCATGTTAGGCTGATTGGTAACTCTAAATTGACCCTGGGTGTGAGTGAGACAGGTCCCTCTTGTAAATTAGTCCCCGTGGCTCAATGAGGCTAGCCTGTATAAATAAAGGTTGAATGAAGACTTCTGGTAAGAGTGATAATTTTGATGTTTTTGAGAAAAATCTCCATCCTGTTTATTCATTATTGTGGACAATTTGATCTACACGGAATGTTGTCCCTCTGTTACTCAGCATGTCACACACTCACAGATTCAACTGTGTGGAATTATGCATGAATGAAGAAGGGACCTGAACATTTTTGGATTACAAGCAGATGGTTGTGTAACTGTCGTACTGAACAGACACAGTGAGGAATAGACTACATCCTGCTTTGCCCATTAACCCACTAGCGATAGCCTTAAAGGGCGAAGCCTATATGAAATATAATGTTAGTTATGTACTGTAACCCCAGATTCTATGAGTATGGGTGCAGCTCTTTAAGATTCGGGCCTGACTGACTCCCATAGCTGAAGAAAAATCTTATTATCAGGGAGTCAAACCCTGGGCCCATCGCTATTTATATGGACCGGGGTGGGGTCCACACAGCAGGTGGGCAATGACTACAAGTTTTCAGTTTTCAGCTGCACATGCGTGCAAAGGGGTAAAATCACTAGCAATAGCCTTAAAAGAATGCACCTATGCTCATGGAATCTGGGGTTACGACACATCGAGAACGCTACACTTGGCTACCACAGGAGATTCAAATTTCTCAAACATGCATGAATGGGTCAAAGCAACACTCTGGGGATGTTTTTGATGAAGGAATGACAATTATATAAAGATCAAAAATGTTGATTTTGCACAATACAACCCCTACAAGAATTTCTACATTATTACAAAAAGTTATTTACATGACAAACCCAAACACTTACCTTAATGATTTTGCCAATCATAGTCTGCATATTCTTTGACAAAGGCAGCAACATGAGGATCCATGGCCACAGACTTCCTCTGAACCAGTTTTCCGGTCTTCTTGCTTACTTGGAACTTGGAGGAACACTTTGAATTTTCAGGATTTATCCTGACGAGAAACCTATGAAAATTAAACAAAAAAAGTTAACTGTTACATTGGTTTTGACTTTTAGTTTTTATTTAGGGTCCCCCATTACTCTCTGCTAAGGCAGAGATTATTCTTCCTGGAGCCCAAGGACTTGAATGAAACAACTTTGACACAATCAATGAATCATTGATTACTTGTCTATGAATACATTTTCTCACTTAACCTAACAAGATTACAATATGTAGAATTATTATCAGGTGCTTAATTTGCATTAATTCAAAAAGGTTAAGCCTTTAAGTCTTTGTATGTGCAAATTTGACTTTTATTAATGCAATGTTAATTTCTGAAACTATAATAAATCAACTTATGACTTGCATATAAATAAATGTAGAAATAACTTAAAATAATGATTGAGTAGGATTTTATCTGTTGTAAAGCTTTGACGTTGCACAAAAATGACAGCAATATTGTGAATTATATGCCATTTAAAATACATTTGCACGTCTTCAAATTGAGCATTTGAAAGTGAACTGTTAGTAGCAGTCATCTTTTATGAAGAGAATCCCATCGCATAAAGGGGGCATGTGCAGCAAAATTCAATGAAGCACATCAACATTTGAGTGGGCAGCAAGATTTGTGAGCACACAAGTGCACAGATGTGTTCGCTTGTATATTTGACTTTTGAGACTTTCCCACATATATGCTTCATGCAATGGGATTGAACAACCAGAATGTAAACAACTTAGTTCACCAGCTGGTAAAGATGCTAAATGTCCAGTAGCACTCCAAAGCATAATTATTCATTATTATTTAATTGATGAACATTACTGACCTTTGAATGAACTCTAAGGTTGAGGCAGCATCCTCTTGGTACTCGATGTTGAAAACATAAAAAGATGCAAAAAGAACAGCCAAGGCCGAGGTGAAGTCCACCTGAAGAGGACCTGGCTCAATGACTACATTACCCTCCAGGGCCAGCATCCACTTCTTTGTGGTCAGAAGTGATTCTCCTAAAAAAGACATTTAAATATCACACTTTACGGTTTACAAAAAATGTGTAGGTTATGCTTAATATTGCACTAAACATCTGATTTGTACATTAAAAATCTAACAATCTTACCTAGCAGGATTAGTCCTGGTGTGTTGGGGAGGGAGATATGTGTCTCAGCATCTGCCTGGGTGGTGGAAACCTGAACAATAAGAGGATATAGAATATACAAATAGTGGGCATTTAATTAAGATTGATCAGTAATTTAAAAACTAGGGGAAAAAACAATTAGACTGTTGAGGAAAGGTTTAAACAAAACAGTCACTTTGAAAAAAATATCAGATATGTATCCGATTCGGTAACATACTGAAAAGGCATGGGAACGTAGCTATAGGTCACATGGAGGGGAAAAAAAATCAGATTTGGGTCGCATTTGCCTGCTGTGTGAACATTCCGGATGTTAGACTTGTGTGTCCATTGGAACCGCTAAGCATTAGCAATGCTAACAAGGAGTTTGTTTGTAATCTGTGTCTTGCTATAGCTTGCAGATTATAACATTTATTCCGCGAAACCATAATGACTTAACAAATTTTAACTCAGGAGAAACAGCAACTAAACTGATGTAGCTGCCTGTCAAAATCATATTAGTTTTTTTAAAGCTATCATTAGCCCTACGCTAGCCTACTAGAAAAGGAGTTTCATTTAAATATTAAAATTTACCACTTACCAGATAAAGAAGAAGTGTCTCATCTCATCATAGGTGTATAACACAGGAACATCTCCTTCACAAAAAGCAACTGCCTCCCATATGATTCAAATAGAAGTCGAATAGTAAAAAAATAAAAAATAAAGTATAAATTATTCTACTTCCGGTGTGAAACAGAAGTACGGGTAAGTCCCATAATCGCTTCTACAGAGACCCCCCCAGGAATAAGGTGGATATCTCCTCTTTGTCTTTTTCCTGCAGCTGCATTTCTAACATCCTTCTACCAATATACCCACTGTCCCTCCTCTGGACATGTCCAAACCACTGTCCCTCCTCTGGACATGTCCAAACCACTGTCCCTCCTCTGGACATGTCCAAACCACTGTCCCTCCTCTGGACATGTCCAAACCACTGTCCCTCCTCTGGACATGTCCAAACCACTGTCCCTCCTCTGGACATGTCCAAACCACTGTCCCTCCTCTGGACATGTCCAAACCACTGTCCCTCCTCTGGACATGTCCAAACCACTGTCCCTCCTCTGGACATGTCCAAACCACTGTCCCTCCTCTGGACATGTCCAAACCATCTCAGTGTGTCCTCTCTAACTTTATCTCCCAGTTGTTCAACATGTGCTGTACCTCTGATGATCTCATTCCTGATCTTATCCATCCTTGTCACTCCTAAGGAGAACCTCAACATCTTCATTTCTGACACTTCCAGTTCTGTCTCCTGTCTTTTTGTCCATGTCTCTGTCTCCTGTCTTTTTGTCCATGTCTCTGTCTCCTGTCTTTTTGTCCATGTCTCTGTCTCCTGTCTTTTTGTCCATGTCTCTGTCTCCTGTCTTTTTGTCCATGTCTCTGTCTCCTGTCTTTTTGTCCATGTCTCTGTCTCCTGTCTTTTTGTCCATGTCTCTGTCTCCTGTCTTTTTGTCCATGTCTCTGTCTCCTGTCTTTTTGTCCATGTCTCTGTCTCCTGTCTTTTTGTCCATGTCTCTGTCTCCAGACCATACAACATAGCTGGTCTCACCACTGTCTTGTAAACTTTTCCTTTGACCTTTGCTGACACCTTTTTGTCACAAATCACTCCTGAAACTTTTCTCCATCACTCCATCCTGCCTGGACTCTCTTCTTCACCTCTTTACCACATTTCCCATTTTCCTGGACAATGGACCCCAAGGACAAATTGTTCGGCTGGAGCTGACATCTGTTTTTACAGGTGTCCAGGTAAGATTCTGAGTGCAAAAGCAGATGAGGATGGACACTGTTTTGGAAGCTGATAATGTTCCAATAATTGTGCTTAACATTTATGGTTATAATAATGATCAATACAATAGAAATCTGTTGCACTGAATAACAAGTTATCACAGATATCCTCATGCTGCTCAATAATCCAGGTAGAAAAATCTAAAAAAGTTAAGTCTGGTCCTCTGGACATTCAAAAAACAAAAAAACTATTTTTCCTTTTACATCCTGTTATACAACCTACACTGTTTAAAAAATGAAATATAGCCTGATGGATTTTCTGATTCTTTCTGCAATAAATCAACAATGTTCATTCTACTACGATTCCTAATCACCTCTTGTTTCTTTGAACCTGATGTCTCCTGCAATGCAACATAATGCGTTTCACTGTCTCCTCCATGCACACATGTCTGATGTTTTAATGTTCAGTCCAGTTGGTTCTTCTCTCCTGTTTCTTTCTAATCTTCTCCTTTCTCCAATTTTCCTTTGGATTTTATTAAGCCATCTGTGGAAGCCCATTTCCGCCAGTCTATTAAAAAAAATTGCAGAAATTATCTCAAAATGTTGAGATAGTATCTCAAAAGACTTAGTATCATTTTTCATATTTTTTATATTTTGTACATTATCATTTATGGGATTGTCTTGTATTGTTTCTTGTGAACGTTTTCTGCAACAAAAAAAAAAAAGAACAAATTTAATAAACATAAACAGTATCTCAAAATTTTGAGATAATGAAGAATGAAGAATGTCTCTAACTTTCCTTCAAAATTTTTACTTAGTATCTCAAAATTTTGAGATAATTTCTGCCTTTTTTTTAATAGACTGGCGGAAATGGGCTTCCATACAAACCACCGGCCAAATGAACGTTTTTTTTTTAAATGTGTGTGGAGGGGGGTGGGGGGTGTGACGTCACTCCTAGCAACAACTCCTAGCGTGTCCTAGCAACAGAGCGGAGCTCGAGCGTGGCCCGGCGGCTTGAACGACGAAAGTTTCTGCGTTTGTTTCTGTTTCCCGCACGTCCATCACCCGCACGACGCACGAAAACTGTAAGTATTATAATTAAAACTGTAAGTATTATAATTAAAACTGTAAGTATTATAAGTATAGCTGCTGTGTGCCATAGTACGGCAAGCGAGAGGGCCACGTGACGCGGGTTCTGACGGAAATGAGTCGTTTCTGTCGCAGAACTGGGCCTCAACCCGAGAGTTTCGGTGTTCTCTTTTTTAACAACAAAAATATTTATTTATAACAGTTCACAACACAAAGTTCAAAACTAAATTCAGAACAATAATCAAAACTGAACAACAAAACAAAAACTTGTTAATAAACAGAATAGGGCCTAATACTGAACGTAAAGTGTATCTTATTTTTTTATTTGGTTAACATTACAGTCTTATATTCTTCATAACGGACAATGTCCAGGACAGTGGGTATATTGGTAGAAGGATGTTAGAAATGCAGCTGCCAGGAAAAAGACTATGATGGATGGAGGTAGTTGGAGTGAGGATAGAGTGAGGTGGTGGTGGAGGACTAAAGGTTGTGTGACGTGATTTTGGAACTATGCATAAAGTGGCAGAGTAGCTACTCAGCTTTGATTCTCTCTCATCCCCCATTCATCCGACCTCCCATCACAACTTCTCGTAACTCTGTTCCTGTGTCAAATAAGCACGAGATCCTGAACTGTTTCAATAAACATTTTGTTGCTTCTAGTTCATTATTTGACTCAGTTACTAATGGAAAATCATCCACTTCATCTAATAATCAAACTTCTACAAATCAAATCCCTCCTACAAGTCAATCCTCACGAGGCTCAATAAGAATTACCTGACTAAATAAAGTTTGAATGAATGAATGTTAGTACACAGATGCTTCGAATAATTAATATACAGTATAAAAGTATTTTTTAATAAAATAGTTCTCAGTGCGTCACAGTTTTCGGGTGGAGAAAAGAGGGGTCAAACGCCGATGCATTTTTATGACGCAATCGCCAGAACGCACCTTGTAAATAACTATGGCAGAGAATATAGAATCCGAGGAATTAAGCAATTTAAGAGATCAGGGTCTACAACTGATAAACATTCCTTACATCAGAATGCTTTCTTGCTTAGAATGATATTTGCAATCTATCCATCCATCCATCCATTATCTTTTACCTGCTTCTTCCATTTTGGGTCACAGGGGTCACCAGTGCCCATGTCCAGCAATCACTGTGCGAGGGACAGGGGACACACCCTGGACAGGTCGCAAGTCCATCACAGGGCGCTTTTTGTAATCCTTTAATTCAAATATTTTTAGTACAGTACTGATATCAGAGTCAGAGTCAGAGTCAGAGAGAATTTATTGTCATTTGCACCGCATGTAGTACATGTGTTGAAAACGAGATTATGTACACAGGGTCCCAGTTACATCCAACAACAAATGCAAGAGAAATACAATAATAACATCTAGGATTAACTAAGAGAGACATCACATCAGCTAGTAATACACTAAGCCCTAATGTAGTAGAAAAACATCATTATAAACAGCAGCACGAACATGAGCAGATGGTCACAGATGAACGCAGCAACAAGAAACAGATCAGTACAGTATCAGTATGATGTGACATTTTGCAGTGTTTATTCTTATTATTTATTTATTCATGAGTCTGACAGCCTCAGGGTAGAAGCTGTTTCTCAGTCTAGTGGTTCTACATTTGATGCTCCTCAACCTCCGTCCCGAGGGGAGTGGTGCAAAGAGTGAGTGTGCTGGGTGAGTGAGGTCTTTCATGATGCAGGTGGCTCTTTTTCTGCATCTGGAGGTGTAAATGTCTGTGATGGTGGGGAGACTGACTCCCACAGACTTCTGTGCAGCCTTCACCACTCTCTGCAGAGCTTTTCTCTCTGCAACTGTGCAGCCTCCATGCCACACGTTGATGCTGGAGCACAGGACGCTCTCCACTGCACACCTGTAGAACGAGGTGAGGACTGGGCTTCTCAGACCGGCTCGTCTCAGCCGTCTGAGGAAGTAGAGTCTCTGATGACCTTTCTTGATCAGGCTGGTGGTGTTATTGCTCCAGCTGAGGTTATCATTCAAGTGTACACCCAGGTACTTGTAGCTGGAGACCACCTCCACCGCAGATCCACCTATATACAGTGGGGTGTGGGTGTGTTTGTTCCTTCTGAAGTCCACAATCATCTCCTTCGTCTTCTTCACATTCATGTGAAGGTTGTTCTCTTTGCACCAGCTCTCCAGATGTTCCACCTCCTGTCTGTAGCTGGATTCATCATTATCTGTGATGCATCCCACCACAGCTGTATCATCTGCAAACTTAACAATATGACAGCCTGGATGTGTGGCTATACAATCATATGTGAGCAGAGTGAACAGAAGAGGGCTCAGCACACATCCCTGAGGAGAGCCAGTGCTGAGGGTGATGGTGGAGGAGGAGAAGTTGTGGATCTTCACGGACTGTGGTCTGTCTGTTAAGAAGTCTAAGACCCAGTTACAAATAGAGGGGCTTAGTCCAAGTGTGGATAGTTTGTCTATCAGAGTTTGGGGGATCATGGTGTTGAAGGCAGATGTGAAGTCCACAAAGAGCAGACGCACGTATGAGTCCTTCTGATCCAGGTGGGTGAGAGCAGTGTGGACCACGGAGGAGATGGCGTCCTCTGTTGATCGGTTCTCACGATATGCATATTGATGAGGGTCCTCGTTGATGTTGACGGCTGTCTTGATGTGGGACATGACCAGTTTCTCAAAACATTTAGCGACTATCGGGGTGAGAGCCACCGGTCTGTAGTCATTCAGACCAGTCACTGTGGAGCTTTTTGGGACTGGGATGATGGTGGCGGTCTTCAGGCAGGTGGGAACTGACTCCAGTGCAAGTGAGGTGGTGAAGATGTCAGCCAGCACCTCACAGAGCTGGTCCGCACATTCCTTCAGAACTTTCCCTGGGATGTTGTCTGGACCCGTAGCTTTATGAGGGTTGATCCTTCTGAGACTGCCTCTCACTTCTGCTGCGGTCACTTTGAGGTGCTCCTCGTCTGGTGATGAGGTGAGTCTGGTGCTAGTTGGTCTGTTTGGATCATCAAAACGTGCATAAAACTTATTGAGGGCATCAGGCAGGGATGGGTCCCTGGGGCATTGTTTGCTTTTGCCCTTGTAGTCTGTTAAGCATTTGATGCCCTGCCACATGCTCCTTGGATCATGTGAGGTGAACTGTCCCTCGATCCTCTGTGCATACGCGGCTTTGGCCTTCTTTATGCCATCATCCAGTTCTCTCCTGCACTTTCTCAACTCCTCAGTATCTTTAGACTTGAATGCAGTGTCCCTGGCTGCCAGCAGGGTGCGGACATCCTTATTTAGCCAGGGTTTTTGATTGGGGTAAAATTTAACACACTTTCTTATGGATACATTTTCAGCAGTGGGTCAGTGTTATGAATATTTCCGTAATGTCATGCATCTCATTGGGGTGGGGTGGGGGTGGGATCATTGACAGAGGCCTGAGGTGGGACAGGTATTTGACCTGAGGAGGGCAGGTCAAAGGTCCAGAGCTGGAAGGCATCCTCCGCACACACACATAGGAACAGTGTACATTCAAGCACATACAGAAAATTGATTACCAGTAATTGTTTACAACTCTGGCAGTCGAACTGGGAGTTTTTTTAAACGCTTTGGGTCCCTGATAGAAATATATGATCTAGATTGTGACCCTTGGTTTGGATCTGCTCAGAGACAGATTGTACTGTAATAAGATTATGATCCAGTTCTGACCAGTTTAAACTGGGCCAGCAACTCTAAAAGAAGAGTCTCCCAGTGATTCAATGTCCATCAAGGAATAGATTTTTATTTATTTGTCATTTCTTTATCTGCCCCCCACACCATGCAGAGAGGCTTTGCTACATTCTGTGATTTTTCTTGACACGTCAGCTCACATAAGATCCAATAAGATCACACTTAGTCCGCCCCTCTTATTCACTTGATAGGCTGCGCTCCCAGAAGAAGGCGGAGCCTAGGCCCAATGTAGTTGTAAGGCAACATGTCATTCACTCCTTCCGGTCCTTGATCTCACTGTTAGTAAATTATTTAGACTGACCCTGGGTTTCTGATCTGCTCGGTGACAGGATCATAATGACATTATGACCCGGTTCTGACTGGGTTCAACTGGGCCAGCAGCTCTACGAAGAGTCTCCCAGTGATTCAATGTCCATCAAGGAATAGAGCTCATTTTGCTCGCTACATCACGCAGAAAGGCTTTTGAAGCACCATCTCATTTTTCCTTACACGTCAAAACCACGTCAGATCTATTGAGATCACACGGCCACGCCCCCTCATACACGTGACAGGCCGTGCTGGAGTCTAGGTTCTATAGATCTGTAATGACACGGGACATCGCTCCTTCCAGTTTCTGATACTCACGTCGTAGACCAGAGAGGCCAGTGCTGTAAACTGTAAACTTCTCCTGCCTTCATTTAATACAACTGATGAACTGAATTCACGTTTCCTTCATTTAATACAACTGATGAACTGAATTCACGTTTCCTTCATTTAATACAACTGATAAACTGAATTCACGTTTCCTTCATTTAATACAACTGATAAACTGAATTCACGTTTCCTTCATTTAATACAACTGATAAACTGAATTCACGTTTCCTTCATTTAATACAACTGGTAAACTGAATTCACGTTTCCTTCATTTAATACAACTGATAAACTGAATTCACGTTTCCTTCATTTAATACAACTGGTAAACTGAATTCACGTTTCCTTCATTTAATACAACTGATAAACTGAATTCACGTTTCCTTCATTTAATACAACTGATAAACTGAATTCACGTTTCCTTCATTTAATACAACTGATAAACTGAATTCACGTTTCCTTCATTTAATACAACTGATAAACTGAATTCACGTTTCCTTCATTTAATACAACTGGTAAACTGAATTCACGTTTCCTTCATTTAATACAACTGATAAACTGAATTCACGTTTCCTTCATTTAATACAACTGATAAACTGAATTCACGTTTCCTTCATTTAATACAACTGATAAACTGAATTCACGTTTCCTTCATTTAATACAACTGGTAAACTGAATTCACGTTTCCTTCATTTAATACAACTGATAAACTGAATTCACGTTTCCTTCATTTAATACAACTGGTAAACTGAATTCACGTTTCCTTCATTTAATACAACTGATAAACTGAATTCACGTTTCCTTCATTTAATACAACTGATAAACTGAATTCACGTTTCCTTCATTTAATACAACTGATAAACTGAATTCACGTTTCCTTCATTTAATACAACTGATAAACTGAATTCACGTTTCCTTCATTTAATACAACTGGTAAACTGAATTCACGTTTCCTTCATTTAATACAACTGATAAACTGAATTCACGTTTCCTTCATTTAATACAACTGATAAACTGAATTCACGTTTCCTTCATTTAATACAACTGATAAACTGAATTCACGTTTCCTTCATTTAATACAACTGGTAAACTGAATTCACGTTTCCTTCATTTAATACAACTGATAAACTGAATTCACGTTTCCTTCATTTAATACAACTGATAAACTGAATTCACGTTTCCTTCATTTAATACAACTGATAAACTGAATTCACGTTTCCTTCATTTAATACAACTGATAAACTGAATTCACGTTTCCTTCATTTAATACAACTGGTAAACTGAATTCACGTTTCCTTCATTTAATACAACTGATAAACTGAATTCACGTTTCCTTCATTTAATACAACTGATAAACTGAATTCACGTTTCCTTCATTTAATACAACTGATAAACTGAATTCACGTTTCCTTCATTTAATACAACTGATAAACTGAATTCACGTTTCCTTCATTTAATACAACTGATAAACTGAATTCACGTTTCCTTCATTTAATACAACTGATAAACTGAATTCACGTTTCCTTCATTTAATACAACTGATAAACTGAATTCACGTTTCCTTCATTTAATACAACTGATAAACTG
Organism: Garcialebias charrua; assembly: GCA_038048925.1. Classification (NCBI taxonomy): domain Eukaryota; kingdom Metazoa; phylum Chordata; class Actinopteri; order Cyprinodontiformes; family Rivulidae; genus Garcialebias; species Garcialebias charrua. Next base: position 12,588 of record JBBPBX010008038.1, read on the forward strand.
AATTCACGTTTCCTTCATTTAATACAACTGATAAACTGAATTCACGTTTCCTTCATTTAATACAACTGATAAACTGAATTCACGTTTCCTTCATTTAATACAACTGGTAAACTGAATTCACGTTTCCTTCATTTAATACAACTGGTAAACTGAATTCACGTTTCCTTCATTTAATACAACTGATAAACTGAATTCACGTTTCCTTCATTTAATACAACTGATAAACTGAATTCACGTTTCCTTCATTTAATACAACTGATAAACTGAATTCACGTTTCCTTCATTTAATACAACTGATAAACTGAATTCACGTTTCCTTCATTTAATACAACTGGTAAACTGAATTCACGTTTCCTTCATTTAATACAACTGATAAACTGAATTCACGTTTCCTTCATTTAATACAACTGATAAACTGAATTCACGTTTCCTTCATTTAATACAACTGATAAACTGAATTCACGTTTCCTTCATTTAATACAACTGATAAACTGAATTCACGTTTCCTTCATTTAATACAACTGGTAAACTGAATTCACGTTTCCTTCATTTAATACAACTGATAAACTGAATTCACGTTTCCTTCATTTAATACAACTGATAAACTGAATTCACGTTTCCTTCATTTAATACAACTGATAAACTGAATTCACGTTTCCTTCATTTAATACAACTGGTAAACTGAATTCACGTTTCCTTCATTTAATACAACTGATAAACTGAATTCACGTTTCCTTCATTTAATACAACTGATAAACTGAATTCACGTTTCCTTCATTTAATACAACTGGTAAACTGAATTCACGTTTCCTTCATTTAATACAACTGGTAAACTGAATTCACGTTTCCTTCATTTAATACAACTGATAAACTGAATTCACGTTTCCTTCATTTAATACAACTGGTAAACTGAATTCACGTTTCCTTCATTTAATACAACTGATAAACTGAATTCACGTTTCCTTCATTTAATACAACTGATAAACTGAATTCACGTTTCCTTCATTTAATACAACTGGTAAACTGAATTCACGTTTCCTTCATTTAATACAACTGATAAACTGAATTCACGTTTCCTTCATTTAATACAACTGATAAACTGAATTCACGTTTCCTTCATTTAATACAACTGATAAACTGAATTCACGTTTCCTTCATTTAATACAACTGGTAAACTGAATTCACGTTTCCTTCATTTAATACAACTGATAAACTGAATTCACGTTTCCTTCATTTAATACAACTGGTAAACTGAATTCACGTTTCCTTCATTTAATACAACTGATAAACTGAATTCACGTTTCCTTCATTTAATACAACTGATAAACTGAATTCACGTTTCCTTCATTTAATACAACTGATAAACTGAATTCACGTTTCCTTCATTTAATACAACTGATGAACTGAATTCACGTTTCCTTCATTTATCGAGATCGAGTGAGTTACTACTTCTGAGGGAGAGCGAGCCGGGAGCCTCGTGAGCTGGAGGTGAGCCTGGGGTCCGAGATAAGACCTGAGGCCCCAACAGTAGGGCCACATCTGATTGGACTAGGCGTATCTGGGGGCCACATCTGATTGGACGAGGCGTATCTGGGGCCACATCTGATTGGACGAGGCGTATCAGGGGGCCACATCTGATTGGACGAGGCGTATCTGGGGGCCACATCTGATCGGACGAGGCGTATCTGGGGGCCACATCTGATTGGACGAGGCGTATCTGGGGGCCACATCTGATTGGACGAGGCGTATCTGGGGGCCACATCTGATTGGACGAGGCGTATCTGGGGGCCACATCTGATTGGACGAGGCGTATCTGGGGCCACATCTGATTGGACGAGGCGTATCTGGGGGCCACATCTGATTGGACGAGACATATCTGAGGGGCCACATCTGATTGGACGAGGCGTATCTGGGAGGCCACATCTGATTGGACGATTGGACGAGACATCTGGGGGGCCACATCTGATTGGACGAGACGTATCTGGGGGCCACATCTGATTGGACGAGGCGTATTTGGGGGCCACATCTGATTGGGCGAGACATATCTGGGGGGCCACATCTGATTGGACGATTGGACGAGACATCTGGGGGGCCACATCTGATTGGACGAGACGTATCTGGGGGCCACATCTGATTGGACGAGACATATCTGAGGGGCCACATCTGATTGGACGAGGCGTATCTGGGAGGCCACATCTGATTGGACGATTGGACGAGACATCTGGGGGGCCACATCTGATTGGACGAGACGTATCTGGGGGCCACATCTGATTGGACGAGGCGTATTTGGGGGCCACATCTGATTGGACGAGACATATCTGGGGGGCCACATCTGATTGGACGAGACGTATCTGGGGGCCACATCTGATTGGACGAGACATATCTGACGGGCCACATCTGATTGGACGAGACATATCTGGGGGGCCACATCTGATTGGACGAGGCGTATCTGGGGGGCCACATCTGATTGGACGAGCCATCTGGGGGGCCACATCTGATTGGATGATTGGACG